>DWEC01000586.1:0-16261 GCA_018245735.1 Microceris miodesmiata
CACGCTTCAAGGTATCCTCATATAAACTACTGAATGTCTCTCGAAAACTAAATATATGTATCTCAATTCATACAACCATGAACGTGATCAAAATAATTTCGTTTAAGGTGCTAAATCTTTATACTTCCCAGTTTCAATCTACTCATAATTATTTTCTGTCTAAATTTAAGCAATAGTACCTTTCATATGACGAGCCCGAGTACAATACTACAATCCTAGTCTTTATAATGCCTATAGAAAAGAAATACGAACAATTATCATTATACACATATCAATATACAGGGTTTAATATATATCTTTTAAATGAATATGTGAGAAATACACATATATAAAAATATTACCTAATATTTATTGTATATTCTGTTCGTACAGCGTTAGTAAGCGTGAGCGAGGAAGTGCGATCTAGGTGCCACGTCAAGCACTCGTTACCCAAATGGCTCCCGGACAACTGCGACCACTACTGTCCCACCATATCCGATATACACCAGGTGTGTTAAATTATATGATTTTTTTGCAGTTGCCACATATAAGTTATCATTTAGCTAAAATTATTTAATCATCATCAGCCTACTCCCGCCCAGCGATATAGGACTGTTGGACATTTAATAGTGTTTTTAAATACAATTAATGTAAAACACAAAAGGTATTATAATAATAATTTCCAATCAATGGTTATGAAAATAGGTTTTCGTACTTGAACTCCGAAATGTCGTTCTGATTTCTACACGAACTAACCTTATCTGATAGATTTCTTTCTTAATATTTATACACTATAATATTGATAATATTGATAGATTTCATTTCGTTCTTAATATTTACCTGTAAGAAATCAAACTTGGACATGTACAACTTATACTGAAGTTTCCTGTTGGCCTATACATTAATTGATAATGTTTTAATGAATCGTTTTAGTCGTCCATGCTGATCCAGCCGCAGTCCGCCTCGCATACTTCGTGCCACAGCCGACGGCAGAAATCATGGGATATACTGGACCAGAGCGCCATATCATCAGCTCATGGAGGTAAACTAATGGAACATAAGTGGTCTACGGTTTTTGCATTAATCCGTTAATGCACTTTTTTATGACAAAGACCGGCTACAGCTTACAATCCCATGTAAATAATAAATATCAATAAAATGATGGTTTTTCCTTGCTAACTCATTGTTATTTTCAATTCTCTATTTCATTCGAGTGTGAAAAACTATAGCAGCAAAAAGTACAACTCCGCTCAAATTATCTCGTGTGTGCACAGTTTAGTCAGTTTAGCGTGCACGAGTTAACCCGAGCGTGCAGATCAAGGGATTAAACGAAAAGAGAGTGAAAGAAACCTAAAATAACGGAGAAAGATAGTCTAAGTGAGAAAGAGATGTGCCTAAAATTTGAAGTGTAATATATATCTTACAGGTAAATCACCCACCCTCCAACATACCGGCAGCGGTGGCCACAGTCCCCACTTGCCAAACGTTCCACACCAGGTAATATTACGATTCCAATATATAAAATATTAGTCATACAATATTCAAAGTATAAATGTTTATGTATATGTGATATTAAATCGTTATATTTTTCACAATGTCTTCATAAAGTCGTGGGGTTTTTGTCGCGAACGCATTGGGCAAGGAAATAAATTCCTGCCAAGGTGACGGTTAAATGCTATATTATAAAAAAAAGAAATAAACTCAATAAAATTTCTCAATCAGGACACTATAATGTAAAACTGTTAATTAAAACAAACTTAATTGAAATCCGTAAAAACTTTACAAAATGATTCAGAACGCGCATGGTAGTAACAGCGCAATCTATTATTATATGGACAAAACATACATAGGTAAAAACCGTTATTAACTTGTATGTAGGCATTGTGAAATTAAGTTCATTAAGTACTATTGGCGCATCTCCTCTATTATGGATTAGTTTGAGCTTGTGTGTGTGTATCTGTGAACTGAACATGAATTTTCTAAATATCATTGGATACATCGCTAATGTTCTGCATATGGTTAGATAATAGAAGAAGGAACGAATAGAAACGTCATGTGGGCGTGACCTGCGTAAAGTAAAAGGATCCTAACCTCGTACTGGACCAATAGTAACGCAATATCAAATATCTTAAAAAAACCCATCGCCATCATGTGATTCAAATTTATGACGATTTAGACAGATTTATTCAAGGTCAACTTTTTATTAATTTAGATAAATAGTATACGGTCACTGTCTCCCTACGTTTCGAATACTATTATGACTACGAAGTTGTCATGAGTTGCGTAGAAACTAATAATTACTAACCACACATTAACATTGTTTAATTGTATTTATGTTCAATTAAAATAATATACACCATAAATATATAAAAGACATTTCTATTTGTTACTTATTCTGTACAAAACATAGTGTATTATGAACAAAACAAATTTAAAACCATATGCAGCATTTCAATCGGAAGTAGTTAGTAAAATTCTTATACAGGGCCCATAGATATAGTGTTTACTTTTATTTTAGACATTGAATGGAAGTTAAGGCTTTGATTTGTTTGGAGATCAATGTCTATGGTTTCTACCATAGACAAAGAATAAACCTCGTCACAGATCAGCTTTGCAACGATACGTTTTTAAATTCTCTGGTGATTTTACCAGTGATCGGAGCTGATACCGGTGGCCTAAAATGAAACGATAAATGGGTTGGTGGTGATGATGATGATGATCTTTTTCGGTGTTAGCTCAACTGACCCTTACAGTTCGATTGGACGCAATCGAAGAACCTTAGACCATAGCTATATTATGAGTGAGGAGATGGAATGGTCTAGAATGGACATGTAACAACGGCTGATATACATTATCAATTGAGAATTTGAGAATGGTGAAACGTGGGAGTGTACTACACTACTCTGCATACCCCTTCCGGGATTACAGCCGTGAATTTGCTTTTTTTCTTTTTTTATAACTTATTTTTACAATAAGAAAGAGCTTCCATTCTCTGTCAACGCATATAACTACTCTGTATATCTTCTTTTCTTTTCAATAATAGGAATCGCTGTTTTCTATTTAAAAAAACTTCATTCTACTATAATCATTGTGTTTTTTCATGCAACTTCTTACCGGACTTGGTTGAAAATCTTTTATCGTTTGTATTCTGTATATCACACGAATTTTACATTACATTCCACCCGGCCGCCGGCTTTTACTGTCGATCAATATTCGTTTTAAATAATCTTTGAATAACACTTTCAATAACTAATAACCGTTATCGTTATAACTTTGGTATAACACGTATTCATTATTATCTGTGACGTTTTAATTCAAACAATTAATGTACTGTCAATATATGCTTTTTTTAACGTTACCTTAAATAACACGTATTGTTCTAACGATAACAATATATTTTATGTGACTGTTATTAAACGAATATTGATATGTATGTATGTATGGTTTTTGAAATAACACTCGTTAATAACGATTATCGTTATTCACGGGTGTTATTGCGTAAAACCGCTTGCACATGGCTTGTGATTGTTTAGACGTCGGCTAGAATGATGTTTAAGACGCAAAGGTCATTTTCTGTGCCCACATCGAAGGATACTATTGGACCGCCACGGGTAAACCGATAACAGTTATTATTAGTTAACTGATAAGAAATATTAGTTATTGATACGTGATAAATCATGAAGGTAAAATGAATAATGTAATGCGAAATGGGCTGTTAATAAATTTATTGATATCGTGTTTAGATACAATTTTATCAGATGACACCATCATTAGCATCCCCTGCGAATCAGCATAAAAACCGTACGTTGCTGATATCCACATTTGTTAAGTAAATATACCCAGACTAAATTCTTTATATACAGGGTATGCTAGTTAGTGTAACTACACTCTACAGGCGATCTAAGTGATTCGTTTCCTTCCATTGGTTGGTTATATCTGGCCTGTAAGTATAAAACAAACTGGATATAAACGGCCCTGAAATGGACTATATGGCACACTTTCTTAATAATTATTTATTTATTGTGTATGGGTAAGAAAATTTATTGATATAACTAAATAATTTGATATTATTAGATGTATTATCCCCTGTGTGAAATTACCCTTAGTTTTACTAAAATAAAACTCAGGATTTGAGTATTTTTTAAACCCCCGCATGGTTTAACCCTGTCATAGATGACGTCTTATCGACACTGAATTAACAAATATTTGCTATACAGCTATTTATTTTTATCTATGAAACAGATTGTTCCACTTACAACACAAGATACTGAAATTTTTATTTCACCGTTTATATTAAACCACACTCGGACAGCGTTGTCCACTCAAGTCAAAATTTATGCTCGCTTTAGCTAAGGCAAATCGCCAGCCCTGGTAATTGATGCCAGATAACAAATTAACATTAGTCAAAGTAGATTTTGTTTGTGAGTTCTTCGTCTGTGGAACACAAAGTGCACAATGAAGACAGATCTGACAAAGTTCGAGCTTCGAGCAGCTGCCCCTAGAGAAAGTCAGACCTAAATTAACTTGAAGAGACGAGCACGTATGGCTAACGATTAAAAAAATCGTCAATACTGTATCAAGGGAAAGTTAGAATGATCAGTTAGAGTAGGTTGTAGCTTGTAAATACAAATCAGTGTGAAACACATATCTACTGTGATTATATCATCAACATGTAATTATTCATAAATTTGGTGGAAAGTTCAAATACTAATGTACCAGCACTACCTACCGTAGCTGCACCTTGTATTGTTATCCAATTCGATTGTCTCCCAAACTCGCATAGGTATAAAAAAGAATTAGTTTCAATTTCAGATCCTCTTGTCTCTTCTAGACTGAAAATAATACTACAGTAGTTTTTGTCCCATTCGAGACAACGTCCCATTCGAAACAACATTTTTCCTACTTTATGTCCTATGCAAGTTAGACTACCAATGCGTGTCGCACTTTTCTTCCTTTCGAAAATAAAATGGTTTTATACAGTATTTCGTCCCAATGAAAATTGAACATAGTATGTGTAACCAAATGTTTGGTCTACTTCAGACTAAATGTTGATGTGGATCAAATGGATTTAACATTATTATGTTGTTAATGGTCACCTTCATTATAATTTACTAGCACAGTCTGGCCAAACTTCACCTGGAGGCACACAACTTTCACTTCAGCAAGGTTTTTAACCAGCTCTTGCATAATAATCTGACACTTCGACAATGATACAAAGTAAATTTCACATTTCTATCAACCCTCAGGTAGTAGCGAATCTATGTAAGATTTTAAATAGGTCTCGGTCCTTTCCGAGTCTTATTAGTGGTTCAATATTGGACTTGCTACGGACACATAACTTGCAGTGATAACACGCTTTTAACATCTTTATAACATAAAAAGATAAACGCGTAACACCCAACATGAACATAATATGCTTCTGGCTTGTCTATAGTTTTTAATATAGATTAAAAATAAATGTTGAATAGATAATATAACCTTTTTTCTTCCAATATAGATACGGCTTCTATATTTAATTGTCCAATGTATTGAAATTTATTCCCTTTTAGATTGACTCTGTGCGTTTTTAGAGATACTTATTCTGTATTTACGTTTGTCTTCTCCACGTTGCTTAATAAATAAAAATGACAATACTGGCAAGAAACATATTTTTTATGTTCCAAGCATTCCACAGGCCTCCGCTCCAATAATATTAAAAATATATTTAAAATTAGAATGTGTCAAGTCTTCTGTTGCAGCTATTATATATATAAAAAAAAACAATTTTATGAAGAGAATGATTATTACCATATTGTTATGCGAATAATGCTCCTAAAATTTAACACTTTTTTTGTACTCAAAGCCAATTACAATAGTAGAGTAACTAAAGATGTGATAATATTTTCCACAAAGACATATTTCGAAAGTTTCTTCTAAAACGCACAGACAGTCAAGTCGAATTCCTCAGAGCTACCCTTTTTTATACCCGCCTATACGAAAGCACCTGTACGACTAAGCACTAAGAAGGGATACTAATCATTATCCGTATGGCCGCACGCAGGATAGCGAGGGCCGAGCGCACAGCATGCAGCACGGCTCCACGGGCGACGCCGCCCGGGATATGGCTGATGCTGACAGTGGCCTGGATGTGAGAATATGAATTTAAAATCTTTATATTATTTTGTGCACGGTATGTGGAGTACTATTCCCTACGAGGTGTTCCTTGATAATTATGTAAAGAGACTGTTTAATAGAAGCATAAAACGAGTTCCCTCCCAACGCCGACAACGCGTTTACACCTCTTCTTGATAAAAACGCCCATAAGCAGTTGCGGCTACTTCTCGGCAAAGGAAGCGTAGGTCGCTCTCTTACCAGGTGGTCTGACGACCTGAAGAAAACAGCGGGATGCTGCTGGATTCGGGAGGTCCCGGATCGGAAGGAGTGGCGCCGATTAGGAAAGGTCGATTAGGTCCATGTCCAGCAGTGGACTTGCAAAGGCAAAAAATGTTGAAGCAATTATGATCATTACCGGCTTACTAGGTCTGCTGTCCAATGCAGGTCCAGAGGACAGATAGGCAAAGATGAATGTCCATTTTCCTTTTATGTATCCGAAAACTTACCTCGATAACAAGTTGGGGACAAGAAAAGAAATTTAACTTCTATTTCCCCAAAGGCGTAGGCGGAGGAGTTTTATAGAGTTTTATACACTTTCATGATTCACCTGTTATATTATACATCATATCATGGAGTAGAGAGTGGGTGTAATAGTAAAAAAAATGTATTGTCTCAATGTCCCGTCCAGGTAGTAGACGACGAGGGTCGAGGGTCACCCGGCAGCCTGGACGACACCGACCGGCCGGCCTCCACCCGCTCCGGCGACAGCGACTTCCCGGACACGAGCACTAAGGTATATTATAAGGTATACCTTTTTTCAGTTCTTCTTAATCGTATCCTCATGTCTGAAATTCATGACCACTAAAAGCCAGCTAGCATATAAGAGCCAAAAAATGCATATGCAGTTCACAATTATTCTACTAAAGCATATTTCGTTACTGTCTGCCTACCTCGAAATAGAAATGAACATAATAATCATATTAAAGTGGAACTTGTGCTGTAACAATGATAATACTAACTGTAAACATGAAATTGCATTTTACTTAGAAAAAGGGTCTTAATTTGTCACATTTTAAAACATTTACATTTTTATGTGTTTCTAGTTTTTTTTAATGCAAGCTTTTTTTCTATTGAAAATTTTAAATGGTCTACAAATGGTACCTCATAACACTTTCTCAAATATAACGTATATTTGTGAAGGTGAGCTTTAGAATAACATCATTTACTCGTTTTTACAGCAATCGTCATCAGATAAGGACGTTACTGAAGACAACCCTGAATACAACTGCCTTCTGGACCCGTCCGTGCTGTCGGACTTCACCAGTCAGGCGCTGGTGCTCACCGTACTGGCCACCCTCGTGAAATACACCACAGGTAAGGGTTGAGGGACATTTGAATTTCAAAATCCCGGAAGGCTGATGTGGAAACTACTAGATTATTTTAATATTAGAAACTACTAGATTATTTTAAATATTTTTACATGACAGGACAAAGAGTATGTAGTATATATATAATAATTATGACACATACATATTCAATTAATTATGATTGCTAAATACTTGGAGAGTTTTAAATGGAGAGCTCAATTGGTCAGCATCATCCTTTCTTGATCCACTGCTGGACATAGGTCTTCCCCAAAGGGGGTTTATGCCCGTAATCTCCACGCTGGGCATGCGGGTTGGAGATCGCAGGGCACGGCTTTTCGCACCGGCGGCGCTGCTCAAAGTGGCATATTTGAATCTAACCCAATAGGCTGGATATCTCTTCCAAATAAAAAACTAAAATAATTTTATTCATAGCAAAATGTTACTGATTTATCATTTAACTAGCCTATACATATAAAGTAAATATAAATAAATACCTGCTGAAAGCTGACGGGACCCTTTCTCTGCACCTTATCGCCTTGCTCCAAATTGTAGTACCACTCGCGATCACCGTCACCAGTTTGTGCTGGCCCTTCGATCACGTTGGTCTGTGTCGGTACTACAGCTCTCGACGTGTGCAAGTGAGCTAACGTCATTAGGTCCACTAAAATCCTAAGGAAAATAAATTAACAATTAATTATAGAAAGCATACTAATGTAAATTAACAAAAATGTACATACAAGTGAACATTATAAAGTTTTTTATCGCTTTTAAAAATGATACAATATTCAAAATAAGCATTTTAATGAATTTAATACCTTATGCCATTCCATTCTAATATTTCGCTGACATTTTTCTTATGTAAAATTAATTTAGCTAGGAACTGTACAAGTCTATCCCTCTCCATTCTATCTACAGTCTGGAAACAAAACAGGGTTATCAACAGCCTGAAAACAAATGGAACCTTCTAGAACATATTTACAATTCAACTCACGCGGTCCAACATTTGAACGATGTACTTGGTGTCGGCGAATGGTCCTATGTCCTCATAATACCTTCCGTACACTATTGTCATCGCTTGCAAACACATGCACTTCATCTCCACCTTCGGCGTTGATAGGAACCGATGGTATAGATCGTTGAAAAATTCGTATCTAAAACAATTGAATATTATGTAGCAGGATAATTTTTTTATCTTTTAAACTCTTTATTTGACACTTTTATAATGAAGTTGAAGTTGAAGAACAAAGGGCAAACTTAATGCCTAATAATATTTTCCAGTTAATCCTAGTAGACTGTGAGCCAGGAGCAAATTTCGTCAATCATTTCATTCCGGGTGGTAAGTGGTAGAATGCTTGAGAGAGTTGTATCATGAAGCATTGTGAACGTCAGTTACGGCCCCATGGGTGGGTTGTACAACAGTAGGTTCTCTAGCACATAGTAATAAAATTTTTGTTTTGTGATTATCTCCTGACTGAAAAGTTATCAAATGTTAGCTAGCCCAATATCTTGAGGGAAAATTCAGCTGGTTATAGAATGGTGGATTACACGTCAGTTGGTCACGTGAATTTAAAAAATAATATATACAAATACAGTGATTTCCTCCCAATTGAAAATTGGTCAGATGATAGTTTTTATCTTATTCTAAATAAATAAAAATGTCAACTGGCTGCGTCTCGGTGGAATGATTGTTAGCTGATACTCTACAGGTTGTAAGATGTAATCTTATTATAATGTTTCAATTAAATCAATAAAAATAAAAGTAAATAAATAAATAGTGTGATAAGTAAATAAACTAGGGAGGCTTAGAAAAGTAGGTATAAGGAGCGCGACTGACGACTTGCGGATGGGGCTGTCGTCGCTGTCGCGCTGCTCGAGCAGCACGCGCAGGTAGTAGTCGCCGATCTTGACCTCGTTCTGCAGGCAGTGGTAGTGCAGCTCGAGCTCGGCGTGGTTCCAGCAGGTGAGCACGGCGCCCGCCGCCTCGCGCTCGGCGCCGAACGCGCGCACCTCGCCCTCCAGCGCGCTGCGCAGCTCCTCGCGCGTCTGCCCGCACACCGCACCGCCGCTTAACATTCTGCTTCTACATTATCCTACTACGGCGCACCCTCTACCGCTTCTGCCCACCTACTACTACCTATCTATCTACATCGATTATTATTATTTTACTGTTATGTTATGTATTTTGGCGTTTTATTTCCTTTCAAACACTATTCGACTGATTAGACTATAAATTTAATATGTAGGTAAGTCAAAATTACAAGCTAGCAGAGCGCCCAGGGTTATTTTTAACGAGTATGCTCCTAATACTATATGTACGAATAAAAACAATAAACGAATAAGAAACAAATATAATTAAAAATCTATACCAATACAATAGCTCCTTCTCCAACTTCGTAAATATACAAAACAAGAATTCAAACTCACAGTATGGTTCCAAATTAAGTTTGGCAGAGCATGGTCCCGATTGAACTGATAATAGAATAGCGGCCAATTGGCAGTAGACTTCAGTCTCTCGCGTCGCCTCCTCAACACCACCGGTCTGTTCTGTAACTCCTTACGCTGGTCCGGCGCACGGGTTTTTTGGGCCCAGTGCTGCAATGCTAGGGACGCGTAGTGCTGTAAACAAATATCATTATAAACACTGAACTTATCATCATCATTATCAGCCTACTCCCGTCCATTGCTGGACATAGACCTCCCCAATAGTACGCCACTGAGCTCGATCTTCAGCTCTTCGCATCCAACCACTGCCAGCCACTTTGCGTATACGTCACTCCACCTAGCTCCAGCAGTTAGGTGGAGTGATCTCGATCCGTGCGAGCTTCGTACAGTCCTACCATATACATACACGTTTGCGAACGCTCGGCCGAGCTATACGCACAAGTGACCTGAGCGGCCGCACGCTCGCGACTGATCGCTCCATCCAAGCACGCACACTATCACAGCGTGCATGTCTGAACACAGCCAAAGACCGGCCGCGCTGGTGAATTGCAAGAATTATACATGGTAGGCGGAGTGGGTGGTGTTAGGTTTTTTATTTTCGTTAAAAAAAATTCTTGATTCGGTCGCCGCGCTCAAAGCCCGCGATAAAAGCTAAACAAAATGTGTGTTCTCGAATGTGATTTGAGGTGAAGATATTAGGAAAGTGACCTCGAGATGCTTCTCGACGTATTTGACTTGTCTCTCGAGCGCCTCCCAGTGCGGCGCGCGCGGCTTGACGGAGGCCTGCGCCAGCTGCAGGTTGTCGCGCTGCTCCACGCGCTCCTCCTGCAGCGCCGCCGCCGGGGGCGCGTCCGCCGACTCCAGGAACGCCAGGAGACCCGAAGGCTGAAATGTTATGCCTGGCTTTAAGCAGCGTCTTATAAATAGAAAATAGCAAAAATACAAGGAGCGCCCTTGTCGAAGATTTGATGCGAGCGATGTGTCTAAGTATTAATAAATTTCCTTGTAATGTCTATTTATGGATGTCAAATAATAAAAAAACTAAAGCAATGTATGCAAAACATTCGATTAAATACTTTTAGGTTACATCTAACGCCATCTCCCGCCCAACGGCGAAAACTAATATTATTATGTAGACACATGTGGACAACGATTCTGATATAGATATCAGTATAACTATACCATGATTCTCCTCATGAGATCCATAGCAGGCGCATGATCAGTCAGCCACAAAGCAACGAGATGCCTCGCTAGATGTCGGTGACTGAGCCTGGCCGGTGCATGTGGAGCGTACAGGGCGTGAAGCAAGTGCCTCGGCAGGGCAGCCTCGGCCAGAGCGAGCGCTTGCACTTTAGCACTCACTCCATTTCCACCCTCTTCCACGAGTGCCCGGGCAACTAAGCCCGCACCTTTCACAATTGCTAACGATGGGTGCTGAAATAAAATATACCTTTAATTATGTGACTGTATATTATTATGTTTTTAATAATAAAATGAATGAGTTGTCGGTTAAGAATACACAATTTTATTCCTATTCTTTAGATATGTTACACTATTATTCTAGTACATATTTGAATCACTACATGGCGTTAATATTAAGTAAACTGGGATTATTTTGATATTAATAAACATGTTCTAACATTTAATGTAACTTATCTCGATACACTGTATTATAATAGACTACTAAGCAAATGTTTATTATGGACTAGTGTGTACATGATTAGGATAAAAGTGGACCAACGATCTACCCGTTTTTGAAATTATATTCGGTTCAAAAGACCAAATACACAGTGATCAAAAATTCAATTTAATATGTGACATACTGTTACATATTTATTTACTTCTGTGTATATTTAGCCATTAGTAATAAACATTATCAAACCTCGAAAAGCTTGAAGATGATCCGCCCACGACTGGCCACCATCTCGAGCAGCTGGTCGAACTGCTTGCCGTCCGTGGTCTCGCTGTAAGGCACGCACAGCGCGAACGTGAGGAAGTCGAGCATCGCTGCCACCACCAGCGCACCGCTACCAGCCGTCTGCAATATAAACACATAGTGTAACTGTTTGCCATGCAATATAAACACATACGGCAAATGTTTGCCTTGCATATAAACACACACTGCAACTGTTTGCTATTTAATATTAAAGAAACTCGGTACAAAATAAAAATATAAGTTATAATTAAATACTGTAATTCCTTTCTTGTTTAACGCAATTGAAACGGAGGTTTACAGCATTCGTACTTATTATTATAACGATATTAAGTACGAATGGTGCAATAACGATCAACATACGACATGGTGCGCCCACATGGCGAGCAGCCCCTCGAGGAAGGCGGGCGAGGCCAGCATGGAGGCCTTGTTGAGCTGCTCCTGGCGCAGGTCGGGCTCGGCGTGCATGGGCTGCAGCAGCGCGCACACGGCCTCGAGCGCCGCGTGCGCCGAGCCCGCGCACTCGCGCCGCAGCGCGCCCACCACCGCGCTGCCGATCCACTCGCGGAACCTGCGTATACCACACGCTCTCATTACCGCATACATTTATAATCCAAATTTCAGTGTATCAAGTCTTTATCTAGATTTCGGACGATCAATAATTTCATTATCACAAAGTTTTACAGGTATGTTAGATTTCACCTTTCGGATCACCTATTGCGCCAAATATTGGCTAACAAATAATAAAGTTTAAAAACTTATACAAATTACAAATAAGACACAAATCATGTTCAATTATATAAACATATATTATGTGTGATGGATCAGTGAAAAAATCACCCGGACAAGGCGGTGAAGGCGGCGAAGCCCACTTTGCTGGCGCACAGCCTCCTGAGCGCGTGGAACTGTGCCTCCAGGTCGCGGGACGACAGGTTAGTGCAGGCCGGCGAACTGCTCATTATCGAATTAAGGGCGCCCGTTATCAGCTTCTCCTTGTTCTCCGCGAACAGACGCTGGCGAAACAGTATTACAAAAATTGACTTTATGTACCAAACCAAGCTTTTAAAAGTTTTCATCGTTTGGGATCAGTAAAGAAATTTTACTACTGTCTTTTTGTTATCTGACAAGATGCTTCATTGGAGTTAAAAATCGCATATTTACAACACATTTTAAATGCATAAGCTTATACACATATTATGTCGTTTGCTTTTGAAGTTACAATTAGTAGACCATGCTGTATATAATAATTCCAATCAAATTTATTTACATACTTCTAACGTTTTGAGCCTTATAGAATAACTTTAAATAGAGATAGAATGAAGAAGAATTGAGTATAAAAAAGTCAGGAGGGACTTACAATATCCCACGTTAGAACCAGCCACAACAGGGGATGAGCCTACAAGGCATAACATAAAATTAAATTGCCCAACAATAAAGTGATCAAACAAAAATCACGCGATTACACGACGTGAGACATGAATATTGTTTATTACAATGAATGAGAATACAAACAGTGGAAATGCGCATGATATATACCTATTAAAATGTAGCTTTCAAAGTTCCTAAATTATTTTAGTATACAATCGATACTTTATTCGATATATTAGTTATTATTATATTTGATAATCGATGTTTTATTCGATATATTGGTTATTTTTACAATAGATAACCGATCATTTAATCGATATAGTGAGTATTTATCAATCCATTTTACATAGTACACATAAAACAGTTACGACAATGTGTTATGAAATAAACAACATGCAGACTACATTGAAAATAAACATTGAGATTGTAAAATATTAAAAGTTAACCGAATAATTCAAATTTTTTTTAATATCTTTATTTTTAATTTAGGGTTTTATCCTTGTTAGAACATGTCAACCGAATTATTAACCTAACTAATAGTTGCATTATATACCAAAAGAAAATCAGTATGCAGTGATTCATAGATAAGTTTCATATTTTAGAACTACCAATTAAGGTGCTTTAACGACACTAGAAAAACATTGTTTTGAAGGTTATCCATAGAATACTCAATTGACCATCACAGATAAGGAGCAAATAAAAAAAATCTCTCTCAATGCTTTGTTGGAATTAGAAAAGGATACAGCAGGCAACATCGACAACATTTTAAAGAAGATTCCTTACGTCTTGACTGACGGAGTATATGAGACCGCTGTATCCGACGTTCGCGTTGAATCGCTCGATTACTTCCGCTCGCGTCATGCCCACTGGATTTATAAATAACCTGTAAAAATAATTTACACTAAGATGTACACTTTTACCTATATATATAGGTACATGTGATCACGAATTCGAAATTTAAATATTTCGAATGTTTTCAGTATTTAAAGCTAATTTCATTTATTAGTAATTTAGGAATTAGGATTTCGAGACCAGTTATAGTATTTGTAGGACTGAAAATGCAAAAAGAAAGCAGTGACTTCAACACGCAACGTCTGGCGCCTATGAACAACGAATCATTACAGCAATTAACGGCTTTAATTTGTAGACTGAATGAATAATATAATAAGAGCAAGATAGATGATAATATTTATGTTGCCATAGCAACACCAAAATATTAAAACATCGGAACTATATATAGTTGCAACATTCTGAACACTCCGATATTTTCATATTGTTAATTGTTCACTTAGGTATTATCGCTGGTCCAAATTATGTCACAGACTGCAACATACAGAAAACGAGCGGGCGCCGCTAACTACGACTACGCCGCTGGTACGATTTCGATACTTCACTTTTAATATTTCATTATCACCATCCTAATACTAGTTTAACACATTTGCAGTATTTAAAATTGGCGAAATAAACAGTTCTTTCATTTCTAAAATACCTAAGATGGTTGGCCTCGGTCTCTTCGTCGACGGGCTGGTGCAGCGGGCCCAGCCGGTAGCCGCGCGGCGTGAGCGCCGAGCGCACGTGCACATCGCGCTGCCCCGCCGAGCGCACGCCGTCCACCAACGACGCCAGTAGAGAGTCCCTACATAAACAGTCAAATAAAGAACAAAGAAAAACATTCATTACATCTAATTTAACTACAACATTACATATACATTTAGTCATTTATTAAGCTAGTTCAGATTCGTATTTTCGGTGAGCTTTACGCTCGTTTTAGCATACAAGCTTATTCGGGCGTTGTTCGTTTTTTTATTGCAGCCCGAAAAGTCTCTCGTATTTGAAAGCCAAAAAGCACGTTCGTTAGTTTTCTACCAGTAAATACGAGTGTAATACAAAAATTTGTCTTCAACGCGAGTGAGGCCGCGGGTAAAAGTAAGTAGTGTATATATATTTTGATTGCAAACCTCTCTCCGGCCAAGTAGGTTCTTATTTGCCCATTCAGATATTCAATAGAGAATTTTTGTGGATGTTCAGGATCTCGGACTAACGCAAACACGTCGCTAAGTGGACGTAAACATACCACCTGAAACCAAGAATATAATGTTATACATATGTATGTCCACAAAGTATTTTCTTCACTTGACACCGATAGCCTCACATTGGGATTTATGGAGCTGTAGTTGCAATGGAGTATACACAAAGATATATAAAACAAAATATATGTCTAATTAGAAACAACGTACTTGGGCAATTCGCATCATGATTCACGATATGTGTCGACCGTGAAGATCATAATAATATTGTATATACCTTTTATGTAAGAGATATTTTTTTGTAATTGATATGTGGTACACATAAACAATTTTGCATAGTCGTACAGAAGGTTTTAAATATGGTTTGGATATGAAAATTGGTAGTATAGTATGTATGGGTGTGCGTCCATGACGCCCTCAATACAATTAATTAATGTATAATGTATAATTAATTCATTAATTTAATTATGTTTTAAAATGTAATGAAAGTATAAAGAAACACTTTCACTTACCGAATACGTCTGCGGATCTCTCTCAAGTATGCATGTGTCTGATAGGCAAAGAGTCCGTCGCATTGGTTCCATATGACGTGCAGGATTCACCTTGTGGACTATGAACTCACTTAGAGAGGTCTGGTGCTGGTCGCCACTAAAATAAACAAAATAGAAATAAATATCTATTAAGTATAAAATAAGAGGACAACATTATCTTATATATAATTCATTGACTTCACAACTCTTATTTTATAAGACACTTTTTGTAGAAAAAATGTATTAAGAATATTTTAGGTAATGTTAGGACTTCCAGTATTTTAATGAATTTCTTATGTCGCAATTTTATCATAGCCATCAACAAGCCTTGTCCTCTTAATATCATAAATATGTGGTTATATAAATGTGTACAGTTTTATTCTTACATATAAAAATAAGTGTTTGTCTGTATGTCATCGATGAACTCAAAAACTAATGTACCGATTATTATGAAAATTGGTATAAATATGTATTTTTCCACGGAGAAGGTTTATATAATATGCTCACTGATGCCACTCGCCA
>DWEC01000587.1:0-16254 GCA_018245735.1 Microceris miodesmiata
TTTATAGTAGTGGCTTGGAGTTTGTATCTATGTATGCCCGGGGTGTGGCAATAGGGTCACATATTCAATTGTGAGACGTAAACGTAACTGGCAAGTCGTGAGTGTTCGACACTCCTCTGTCAACCTTTTTGGGGGATCATATGACTGATGTTACGCTTAGGTTTAAAGCAAATCGTACAAATGTTCTGCCGCTTATAAAATTACATTCTAATATGTGTAAGCTCAATATTGCAAAAGTTTTAAAGTTACACAACCATTATACAGCGAGGTACAACTCAAACAATATAAAGTAATTTGCTTTGCCAAAATCGTTGGGAACAATTTTGTCGAGATATGTTCCTCGGAAAATGTTCCTGCGCTCCTATTCGTATCAGGATGTTTAAATGTTCTTATCCGTGGATTTGGTGATCGTAATGATGGCAAACTGATTTCGGCCGCGGAGGTATAGCTTTTGCTGCAATTATGATATTGTGATCTTTGCTTTATGTTTTCTAGGATGATGTGTCTGGATACGCATTTCCAATGTTACATCACAAATATATATATATTTGGCGCTGTGTGCCCTGTGGATATCATAACTAAAAGAGATCACTGGAGTACCAGAAACAAGCACACGTATGTATTTTTTATGAAGGAGTTGTCTATGTACAACTGCTTCATATCTCAAACTAATACGAACTAGAGTTATGTAGTTGTATAACCTATTTGTTTGGTGGTTACGAGCCTCGAGTACTGGGTAGTAGCTAGTCCATTCAATTCCCATCGAGGGCAAATACTTGTGTGAGGAGCACAATTATTTGTTCTGTGTCTGGATGTAGATATACCTATGTAAGTATACATTCATAATTATTAAACGTTTCCTGAGTTTTTATACACGAGCTTATATATGTACCAGCTTAACTCACGTAAGTTTTTCCGGATGACCCGACTAGTTTCGGACTTATACGAGCTCCTTCATCATGAGTCTCCGCCGATTGCAGCGAGGTCGCGGAGACAGTCTGCGAAGCTAATCGCGAAGAAGAAGTACGCGACTTAAGCCAGTACATACATATATGTATAATCACATCCTATCCTATCCTATAATCACATCCTATCCTATCCTATAATCACATCCTATCCTATCCTATTCTTATAATCCTATGAAATAAAGTTTACTATGTTTCACACAAATCGAAATGGCGACGGTAGCTCGATATGTATGGTGCTTCCATGAAAACTCATATCAAAAGTTGTAATATTCGAAAGCTGGTACAGAATGGGTAACAATTCAATGAACGCGGTTCGCTCTGTACAGCTTCAGAGACTCCAAGTTGCTACAGAAATCCGTTCGCGGTATTCAAATGAGTTGCTCATAATAACTTTGTTTCGAATAAAGGATCTATTTCTGTCTTACAGTGTTCATATTTTAAAATCCGGTACGCGCGCACACTATACCGATGTGTTATGATTTCGGATATTTTATTTTAAATGTTTGTGTGCGTACAGTGAGAACTGACCACGTCACAACTGATTGACGGTATAACAATAGTTACATTCTTTTAATGATTTTAATTAGATATGTTATGGTACTAACCCATTAAATGAATGTTTGTTTGATAGGAATATGTAAAATTTCATCTAGTTTTAAAACAGATGTAGTACAAATAAAGAAAAAAATCACTTTTTTTCAACCAATAGATAGTACTGCCACATAGCGGAAGAAATGTAAGTTAAATATGTTCACTGACTGCTCTATTTTTTAATGAAGTGACTGTTGCTTAGCTTTCACCGTATACGTTTTTTCCTTTGTTTATTTTTTAATTTGTTACCAAAGATATTTTAAATAAGTATTGTAGAGCTGAAAATTACATTACTACGATGTAGTAGTTGTTATACAAGTATAGGACGATATAAATCGTCAGATAGATCACTCGTGACCTCGCGCAGAGTTTTATTGCGTTGTAAAATCTACACGAATATCGGCTGAATGTCGCGACTGGCCAGATGCTGCCAACTTTCTCTATGGTCAATTGCTATGTTTTATGAGTTCTTTTATTATTGACTTAATTGACAATACAATTAGAAGATATTGCGTCCACGGTTCAAAATACTTCCACTGTGTGCTACTTGTACTATTCTCAGTAAATTTCAGTATGTAGGTAGAGTTTAAGAAATGTTTTAACTTACAATTGAAAAATAACAGATGCTTGCTGACTTCAGTGATCAAGGAACATAACCAGAGCTATATATCCATTTATTCATGAACTCTTTTATCATTTCGAAACTGCATTACTCTCTACTTGGAATGAAAAGGTTTAAGGTCATAGTCTCCCATACATGCAAAGAGTGTCTTTGTTCCCTCACGATGTTTTCTTTTACCGTTAAATCAAGTAATATTTTAATGACATAACAGTAGGTGTTCCATTACGTGACATTACGTAGTTACATTGTGACACAAGACTCCATGGACGAGTTAATAGCACCATAAACTCCAATCGAACATCGAAAAGTAGTATGACTGTAGAAACGTACACATACTCGCCTCACATACTACCTGCGGCTCTTTCAAAGCCGGCAAAGCATTGGCGACTCCACGGGTGATGCAAGTGTCCATAGGCGACGGTGACCACTTACCAGTAGGTGGCCTGTCCGCGTAATTGCTATGCTAAATATAAAAAAACCTGCATTTTCACTTAGGCGTTTAGTTAATCAACTTCTATTCACAACTACACTGCAGTACTATCCTTTAAGGACTTAGACCAGCGTATTTTCAGCGCGCTTTACGCTCCTTTTGGAATATGAGCTTATCATCATGATCATTATCATCAGCTTACACTTGTCCACTGCTGGACACAGGCCTCTCCAATAGCCGGCCACTGAGGTCGATCTTCAGCTCTTCGTATCCAACCGGTACCAGCCACTTTGCGTGTATCATCACTCCACTTAGCCTGAGGGCGTTCTACGCCACGGTTACCAAATAATTGTCATTTCTATGTAAATATTCAGAACAATTACATATTAAAACTACTAAATGTACCTAATTACCTAACTCCATACAACTTTTTACGCTTTGTAACGATTGCAAGGAACAATGTACTAAGAGGGGACTCGTAAAGACTTTTCTAGATGTGTTAGGTAACACCTCGCAGACCGTTTTACGATATCGTAAACTCCGTTCCGATATCGGACCACTGGAGACTGACCAGATGGCGTCTACGTGTGGAACAGCGATTCAATTGTCACATTTTAAACTAAATCCAGTTTGTTCAACCCGGTTTTCACGTCATCAGTCCTCTATACACATTACCTACACACACATTTATATTAAAGATATAAATATATGTACATACATATATGTGTACAACAATATACATTTTTATTTTATAAGTTTTATCTTACGAGTAAGTGTTGTTTAGGAAAGAAGGCTGCTTACTACAGAATGTGCTTAAAATGAGGTTCTTTCCGCTTAATAAATTATTTTTTTGTGAAGTAATTAAAAAAATTGTCATTTATTCTATAGTTTCACTGATGGCCAAGGTTTAGGGCTAAAATTTCACTTGTAATGCGATATTCTTACCATTATCACAGTTCGAGGTGATCCAGACGCGTCACAGCAGACGTGTTCGCACCGCTATAGGCGCAACATTCGTCAATGCAAACGCAAAATTTCTCGAAGGGTAGGCAGAGGAGTGTAGTACTCCTAATTTTAATCTCTTATCTTACATGATTCATGGTATAGGTGACAGGCCTAAAATTACCATATACTGTGCAAAAAAATCAATAATGCACCTTAACATCACGTATTCAGAATAAAACGATCCCATATGAGCAAATATCCAAAAGTTGAGAGTTAAAGCTATAAAATAATGTAATACTAAGTCTGAAGTGAAAGAATTTCAGTAGCGGCGAGGAGAAATAAAACTGGCGTGTAACAAAATCTTAACTTTATTCTCGCTACAAAGAGATCCCGAACAAAACTAGCGCCGTAAACTACACCGTGGAAAGTTTTACGCTGTACTACTAGTAAGTATTGTAAACGTTCTTGAAATTATCAACTTCAGATAATTTAACTTTGCTGTATGTAATATTGTTCTTCACCTGTAGTTGTGAACACAGCGGCTCGTAACACACACAGACGCGATAAATATGCATACTTGAAAGCTTTCTTAAGCCTACTAGAATTGTTTCATTTGCGTAATTGATATAATGATAGAAATGTAAAGAATTTAAATTTTTTTATATGTAAAATATGAGATATAATTTTATCCCCTTTTTTTCACTCTTATTTATGATATTTTAACTACAAATTTAAATAAGATCAATCGGTTCGAATACCCATCTAAACAAAAAAAGGATTTTTTCCTTTTTTTTATTTAGATTTTTTGATTTAGAACCTCCTTTTTGGACGTCTTTTAAAAATAAACAGAGTTTAACAAGAGATATTTCATTAAGAGAAAAGGATTTTGAGGCAGATGAAATAAAAATTTTGCCCACGTCGTATAGGACCTCACATACCGTAAAAAAACCTGAAATATAAAAGAAATTTTGGAAGTGTCGATAAAGAAAATTTATTAAATAAGTATCGATAGTTGTATACCCGATATAATAGTTGAACGAAAAAGAAATATCAGAAGCGAAAAGCACGAAACGTATCTCGCAAATACTTAACTTTATTTGTAGTGCAAAGAGGTCTAAAAAGTTAACTGCGCTGTGAAGTTTTAAACTGTCGTCGTAAGCCGTAACAGTACACACATTTCACAGTTAGCTACGAGTTTAGGTTCCGTTTTGCCGTGTGTTTCGTTCAGGTTTTCATTGAGTCCGCTATTTTAAAAGGGTAAAACTATAATAGAACAACTTTTATTACTGAACACGGTAGCAAAATGGTCAAACAGCAGTCACAAATGATCACCGTGTAATTCGCCAATAGCAAGTAGCAGTAATACCAAATAGCAGTCAATTGGCGCCTGCGATTCATAGATATTTGCTAGTAACAAGAAGACTACAAGTAAAACTGTTAGTGTCATTCCTCACTTTATCCCACTGCTGGACATCAATCTATCACATTGGGCATTTGCAGATTAGCAGAATTCACAAGCCTTAAATTGTGTTAAACAAAACGTGTTACTTTACGATATTTTTTATAATAGTGTTATCTCTCTCTATTATAAAAATAAATATTACATCTGAAAAACGCCCATGAACTTAAGGTGTACACTCAAAGACGTATGCCGCCAGGATTCGAACCGCTGAACAAAAGTGGGAGACTGAAATCTAAACTCGACAATCACTATAATATTAATATAATTGAAGAATGCAAATAAATTAATAATTATTGATGTATATTTTTATAGAATTAGCTAATTCTATATCATTGACGATTCTCCAAAGGTTGATTTGTAGAGAACACCATTATACACTAAATTCTTTCTTCATTATGCATGTTTATTAGTGTATTTACAATTTAAAAAATAAAAATACAATATCCAGTAACTTAGTATCGTAATACTGTTAACGCGCGCATTTTACAGAAAATTCGTTTGTAGTGAATTTTATTTGCGTTGAAAAGAGTTTCCGAAGTGGACTGCTGCTGAACCATCGTCAGTTCCGGGCAACGTTACACCGGAAAGTTTTATATCCGGCTATCGATTCTTAGAACATTATCGTAGATTTTACAGTTTTATTTATTTTTTCTATTAATGTCCGTATAGTAAAAGAGTACAGTAGCTGAATATACTTAGTATGTATAAAAGTTTTCTAACTTTAAGGTAGTGCTTCCTTTATAAATAAATCTGAAGGTTTCCTTTTTTAGTACGATTACTTAACACAACGTATTAAATTGGAACAATGCGAGAACTTTTCTGTAAAGGCTGAAATAAATACAATGATATTGTTTCAGAACATGAACCCTTGGCGACGGGTTATGTTACCTCCATACTGTACGCAATTTACACTGGTAAACAATTAATTGTTATTTACATTAAACTTTGTTCTAGTGATCGTGTAAAGCTTATTGAGTATCTGTATATTTTTAACTAGAAAAATTTATTGAATACCTATGAAGTTTGGCTGGAAAATTTGTAATATATAATCCGTACTTGACCACCAGCACTGCCGCGCCCCTTAACGCGGCGAATGTAAATTATGACCAACATTCTATGAAATATATTTCAAAGTACAACCATATGATTCTACAAATATATATAGTATGTTTTGTATAATTCAAAAGAAACTGATTATTAAAAATGTCGATGAGATGTTACGCATAAACTCTACCTTGTAATCGAATTCAACGAGTACCTACTCTACAAGCTCGAGCCACTATCAATTTGACTACGTAATTGTAGAGCATTAAGCCATTAGTCAGCATGCATAACATTACGTTATTAGTCATCTATCACCGTATGAGAATCAATATCTCAACTGCGATACGTCTTACGTAAGGGCCAATATCGGAGATATTAATTGCGACAAGTGACGTACACTAAAACGCTTTGAATAAGCGATGACCCATTCCGACCTCAAATCAGCCCCACAATACCGTCGAAAAGCGATAAAAACTGCGGATTTGATCGAAAGGGGACGACAATAGCTCCAAATAACCGCGACTGCTTTTGTGCGCTATTGTTCTAAGACAATACGGGCTGATCATAGTTGACGAGAAATTTAATTGTAGACCTGAATTTATATCAGACTTCAAAGCCACCGAATTAGAATATTAGTTTTTTTCGTTTAAAATTTCCCAGAGATTTATTTAAGTAAAAAAATAACAAAATGGCCAGGCAGCAGTCACAATTAAAAAAAAATTAAAACGGACTTTAGGAATATGACTAATATAGTCAATTTGTTCAGTTACCATTCGTTTTTAATCACACTATTAGTTATTTATAGCTGGTATTAGGGCTGGAGGAAGTATAAATGTTGGACAGTTTACATGCGACCTTTCATCCTCTCCACAATATGCATATGTTTTATTATACTGATATAAATGAACAGCTTTCACAGTGTCCATACATTTTACATGTCCTACTGTAATGTATTGCACCCGACCCGATACTTCCTATTGAATTGAGGGAAAACACCCTACTATAATTTTCAAAAAAAATATTAAAGTTTTTTTGCAGAAGTAGCCTTTGAAAGTATTGTCTCTATCTGCAGAACAGTTTTGTTTCTTAAAATGGTAATGGTGTCAATGTCAGGGAAATGTGTGAAGTTGGACTTGGGACATAGTATCCAGCAGAGCTTAGGGTAGTAAGGAAACTAAAATCTATACGTCGGGCTAGTAATTTGGATAAGACAACCTCGTCTTTACTTGTCGACCACGTTTGACCTTCGCCAAACCGCCTAAAATAACTCCAGCACATCTACCTCCCATCTGCGCTGACTGTTAGGGAAGGCGGCGACCGGTAGAGGTTTCAGTTCATTAGCGCGCCGTTCCTTGCGCAGTCGTTAACCAGCGTCTTTGTCATTAAATAAACTTTTATGAGCACGGGGCACGTTTAACGCTCGTCAGCTTTGAAGCTGAACAACGTACTTGTCTTGTAATGAATGGTAAGCGGTAGGGGATATTGCACAACAGAAATAAAAAATTATAAGTATGATATGTATCATCATCATCATTATCATCATCAGCCTACTACCGTCCATTGCTGGACTTGGGCCTCTCCAATAGCACGCCACTGAGTTCGATCTTCAGCTCATGATATATATGTATGTAAGTCCTTATTATCATTATGGTAAGTATCGCTAATCGTGAATGATTTTGTATTCGACTTTCAACAATATAATCGTTATGACTATCATCACCATCAACCTGTACCGGTTTACTGTCAGTGCAATTGTCACTCCACCTTGCCATATTTCCCATGATAATAATTATACGAGTAAGTGGATTTTCCTTCTCACACTGTTGGTGAAGTTTGTCGTCACGTTATTAGCTTAAATTGTCGAGATGTGTAAAAGGAATTTTATATTTTTAATAACAATTATCAACTTCGAAAATGGCCGGAATTTAATTTTTATGGAAAAAAAATTGGAGAAGATATAATATGTATATATTATAGAATATTAGAACAATGAGCGTACTTATTTGAAAGAAATGATCGCTCCAAGCACATTTGTTGGCCGTGGTATCAAAGTCAGTAACATCACGGCAAGATTATGAGCCCTCTTCAAACTTAGTGCTAATACACTGACTACCTATTTTGCTAAGCCTATTATTATAAATTCGAATGAAGACTTTAGTTCAATTTAGTTTGTTTAATGAATGTTATGCTAAATAGATAAAGATTTTATTAAATTCCCAATTAAATTGAGGTCAATTATAGTCCGCAGTTGATTCTGCTCTTCTGCAGATGACATTTGGTCTGGACGAACTCAGATAAAAGCCAGAATCACTAATACGAGTAGGTGCAGCATAAATACAAAAGGGTGTTTATTATCCGAGACCATTAGAAATAAAAATTAAGGTGTTTTAAAATAATTTCCCAACATTTCATTTCACTTTAAAATATCAATTAACTGCAATGAAATAAATTAATAAACAGATTCGCAAAGTATATTTAAATAAAAAGTAGAAACAAACCGTTAATTACGTGGAAACGTGAAAACTGGGGATTTATTCACTGTATTGATATTGTTGCTTCATGTGATATTACGTGTTAAGTATGCGATTTGCAACTTTATACATATGACCATAAAGATCACGCGAGGTGCCTACATCCAATGAATCTGTTACAAGGTGCGTTGAATCAACATCGCCGTACGTTCGATCCTCTTATTGAAAGGTTGTAAAGAGAACATAACAGTATACATCACGCAAGCGAATATATTAGTAACGCGCTGGTATTACGGTTCATTTTCGTTTGCATTAGAAGACATTGTATCACATCTGATTGTTTTCGGGCCGGGATTAAAATTTCACGACGTGTGTTTTTGTGCTCGCTCGTCAAATAGTGCTTTGCGTTTATTAAAACGTGTCGAAAGCGCGGGGCGCGGCGCTCCGTCGCTATTGCTCAATGTGTTAACGGATGTCTCACGTATGCTATGCTGGCCAATATAAAGTATTAATATTTAGTACTTAGCATCTATTTCAAATATTTCATTAAAAATGTTTTACCAATCAATAAAATGAAGTTTTGATTGGCATTTTGGAATAAATATATTGTCTTATAATTGCAATGGCTCATGCATGATTTTTAATTTAATGACCTTTTACATTATTACGAACAATATTTGAAGCTAATGTACCACACCGCCGTAGTCAAGTGAAGGGGAAGTTTGTACGTAACATTAATATACCAATATATGTATGTCAGGAGAAATAGTTCATTCATAGGACTATATAATTACGCCAGGTTCACTACAGTAGGCAGAGAGCACCGAGCGCAAAATAGGTATCTCTTGCTTTATAGACCGGATGTGTTTTTGCTACTCTCATTACTGTACTCACGCGCGACGGTTTCCGAGACTTCGGGCTCCCTCAACGGCCAGTATCTGACCTATTCGCTCAAGATAGGTAAGCAGTACCTGTATCCATCAACATTCCAGTTCATGACATAGCTCAGAGTAAATGAAATTGGAGTAAGAAAGTTCATGCGAACACTAACATATTAAATTATGCCTTCTTAGGTTAAGTCCCACGTAAGCTGTCGAATAGTTTATGATGGTATTTTAGGAGCCCAACGCTACTGGAGATATCCGCGGATTATGCTTATGGGGGAATATATTAACATTATTACCGATGTTTCATTACAGTTTAATCTGTCTGAAATTAATTTTAGCGATGTGTGAGTGCGACCTTAACACAGCGAAGTATCAGATACAGCTGTGGGTGATAAGGTGAGCTGGGCTTGGATTCTTAAGTCCCGTAGGTACTGTTACAGATCTATCAGCAAGTAGTACTGCTAAGAGGAAGAGGGCCAGTACCGCTCGCTCCCGTCCGATCAGCGCAGAGGAACGACCTCGGTACGTAAGTAATCTACATAAATTTGGCCGCGGCCGCCGCTGGAGGAAATTATTTGATAACATCTACATCCATATAACGCTGTAATTTAGGGACGTTGACGCAGTAATAATATCGCCTCCGCGTTCTCGTATGTCGACTACAGCAATATTGTTCTAGCGATCTGTTATCCTCGCATCCTCCATACCGGAGATGTTACCCCATTTTTGTTTAGGCTTTTCGTTGCGAACTGCGAGCATTCATTAAAGATTCATTTATTAGTAAAAGGGCTGTCACGTACAGACGGACGACACGACGTTATAGGGGTTCCGTTGTTTCCATATGGCTTCGGAACGCCAAACAAATATGTCTTTCCTAGTGCTAGTTACGATCGAGGGCGTATAAAATTTATGATTTCTTTGTGATTAGCCCAAATCAGTTTTTTAGAAAACTTGAAAAACTATGACGAACTATAAACAACAAAACAAAAATGTACTCTCCCTCCACATCCACTATTTCAATAATTAGTTATGACCTCGAGTTCACACACTAATCCCAAAGAAAAACCGCTTTTATAGTTCCTGAATTCTCTTATTTCCGCGCAACTTTCGCTATTTTTCTTTAGATCTGAAAATTATTTGGACTATCGAAAAAAAAAAAATTACTCGGCAAATCGTTCGGCCGTACTCGAAAGTTCTACATAAAAAATTGAAGCAATAATTACGAATTAATACCCAACCTTCTACGAGTATAAACAGCCAGTATTAAAAATAAAATATACTGGAAATAAAAGTCACGAAGGGAAAGTAGACTTTTTGGCATAAAACATGTATTCATTGTGGCGGCGGTCGCATTAATACCATTAGGCGTGTCGCTTGCTGGCAGTGTCAAGGAAGTCGGCTGTTCAACAAGGTCACAGTGAGTAGGTTGTCTGTGTTGGGCGAATGTGTTATCACCTGTACAATGTCGGCCACTCGCTGGCTGAGCAATCTCCCCTCGCATTAGCGTACAATATTCACAACAACGCGAAATTAAATTATCTGACGATGTTAAAAGTGTACCGCGTGATGGAGGGCGCCGTTAGGGTTATAAAATGATCTCAAACGCTGTGACCTTTTGAGATTACTGTTGGTAGACAGTTTAATATAGTATTATTATGAGTTCGCTTAAGTTTTAACATTTGTTATGTTACAAAATTATGGTGGCTGGCACAGCTATCTGCTATCTGATCTACGACTACAAAGCGCGACGAGAGATCTACAGGTCCTGCGTCCGAATCCTAGGTACCATTGGATTGTTTCAACTTAGATTTTATATTAGAAATTCTGAAAGTGGCTTGGAGTCTGGATGTGTGCCCGGTGTATAGCAATCGGGGCACCGCCTATACTATAATAGGATCTAAACGTAACTGGTGAAACGTGGGAATGTACTATGTTCCTATATGCGTTTTTAAATATTGGCTCGAGTGGACGCCGCTATTTTAAAACAAAAGTGGGTATTAGCACGAATCCGTTCTGTGCGATCCGAACTGGTGATGTCGCGGAACAATTAATGGGACAAAGCGAACGAAATAAAAAGCAGACAACCGCTGCGTCGATAGGCTGCGAGGCTGCGAACGAGCCTGCTCATTGCACGGAAATTAATATCGTTATTTTTCACAATCACAGCGTCGGTATAATCCGAAGTGCTTTTTGATTGACGCGTGAATTGAAAAAATGTTATTACATAAATGTTATTACATAATATGAAGAATGTATATGTTTTTAAACAACTTTGATTATTATGTAACGATCTGCTGAACGAAAAACCGATATTATACGGTATTAAATGTTTAAAAAACGGAATTACAGAAAAAGACAAATGTACGTCACTTAAGTTACATTCAACGTTAAAATAATTTAATTTAGATTTGTGTTTAAAGTCACTTTATAAATCGTATGCAAGAGGAAGTTGCACGGAGCGCGATAATGCACCAAGATTTAATGTACACTTTGTTCAAAAGTCTAGTAAATGCCTACTTTACTTTAACCTCTTAAGCCAAGTAATTCCTTCAATGTTAAGTAGTTCTTTAAGGAGAGCACTTTGCCTTTCATTCGTTGCAAATGTCTAACTTCTCTTTAGGTTCTTAAAGACGATCGTTTTAATTCACAACCATCAACTGTCGCATTCACTGGCTCTGCCTGTACGTGGTTTTAGAAGTGCCTACCGCTACTGCAGGGAAGTATTACCTTGGGTTTCGGTATTCTATTATTATTATATAATCACGCAAGGTCACTGCACGCAGCACTGGGTGCCCAATTTCTCTAACCATATAAATTTGACATGTTTCTTCTACATTCATCATTATATCTTTAAAAACCCCACTTTTGAAGATGTCTGACTCTCCCATCAGACAGGCTGTAATTGGTGCTGGGTTTTATTTCAATTTCTGAGACATATGTCAGCGAATGCAGTTTAAAATTTCTAATTGCCATTCCATGTATTTCATGATTACTGGAAGCTGGAGTAGAGAAGATTTTTGAAAAGGCAAATTAATAATGAAAGTTCATAATGAAATCTAATAGCAGTTTGGTGTGCAAGGGAGAGGGAGCACTTGGTCTGAGGCTAAGTGGTGTATTGAGTAGCGCGCACTTCACTCATTCCTTGCGGACAGTTAATGGCTCGCCCGGATGTAATGGGATCCGGTAATTAAGGCGGATATGTTCGCTCAGTTCACGACCTGATCGAACGTATTACTCTGTTCTATTCACCGACGGATCTGAAATATGTCAAATTGAACTGATTGATGTTATTGATAATAATATTTTGAGATAACTTATACGTGGCCAACGGATCTGAATTCTCTTGCTCGTCAGACAAATATGTCGCAACCAGAGGCTTAGAAGTCAGTTTCATTGACTACTGGACAATCAGGTCAGGCCCGATTATCTCTGTTCTATTGGATATCACAACACGAATTTTACTAATGTAACGTTTAGCTACGAACAAAGTTTGTCTATGAACTGGAACTCTGCATTTATTTGCCGTAGCGGGCGGGCGCCGGGTAAATATTCACCTTGCAGTGTTTGATCGAGAAAACAATAACGTAAGACGCTGCGAGCTCTGCGTTAAACGAATTTATTTGTTATGTGTGGGAAAACGTCACAAAAATATTAGAATTATTGTATGTAATATATAAAGTGATAGTCTAGTGGTTCAAAACAGCCTCTCACTCCGGGGGGGCTAGGTGCAAATCCATGGTGCGCACCTCTTTCAAAAAGTGTGTTTTAAGTTTACATACCACTTGCTAACGGCGAAGGAAAACACCGTAAGGAAATAATAATAAATAGTAATAATAATAATAATTATTATTGTTAATAATACACCTCAGAATTATTAAAAAAAACCTAAGGTCTGTGAAGCCAATCCGCATTTGGCCAGCGTGGCAGACTATGGCCTTATCTCTCAATATGAGAGGAGACCTATATTCCAATAGTGGAACGATAAATAGGTCGATTGTTATTTTATAATTATTTATTGTATGTATTATAAGGTATGCCCTAATTTTAAAGGAAATGTAGTTCTGACGGTTTCGAAGTCTTCTTTGCTTATATTGTTTGATTTATTCTTTTTCGTTAAGTTATCCTTTTGCTATAGAGTGAGACATTCTACTTGATGTTACGGGCGACTGATCCTTGCCAGATACCCGAAAGTGGTTACGCTTTTGGCCACTGATGCGTGTCTATGTTTAACTCTACGTTAAAAAACTACGCGTATGAGTGTTATGTAACAGAAGTACTGTTTCTGAGGATCTTAGGTGATATTGTCGTTTATAGAAGGATCTCTCGTAAGCATGGGGACTCGCGCGCGTCGCGGCCCCAGTGCGACACATACAATTTACAACTTAACTTGCGTCAACAACCCTAAGCCGATATTGACCGTGTTCCATTTATCCCCGGGCGCTCCGTCAACAGAAATATGATGGCTCGCACTATTCGCGTCCTATGTCAATATTTGACGGACATTGAATGACGAATGAAAAATTCCCACTGACGTGCACAGATGACAGCGTGATGTATGTTCCCGAGGGTTTCTATTAACATATTGAACAAAGTCAACTATTTTTGAAAGGTTTTTCTTATTCTGTATTTGCTTAAATGGGTTACTAAAACTGAGATATCGTTTGTGTCTCGCGAGGCCTGTCGTCTGGCTCTCAATCGCGTTGCATAACAATAAATGACCTTTTTAACGAAATGGCGTGAGTTTGCAAAGTCAATAATTTTATGCTACCATTAGCATTGTTAGTATCCATTAGTATAATTTTCAACGAATACCTTCTCTATTCTATTGTATATTGATTCTTAACATCAAACAAAAACAATAAACCTAAAGATTTAGTATTTTATTTATTTATTGCACCAGCCAGGGAGACAGGGTATGTAGCACTGCTCCGTATCGAAACGAAATAGATTTTATTAATGAATATTACGTAAACGTATACTATTCGACCTAATGCCCATGTCACTCTTCCTCCATAGCACCACTCGCCGAAGATTGAGGTTTCATCCGCATCAACTGGACTTGTGGCGGTCCTCCACAGTTAGGTTATTACGATCCTCTTTGCCGCGCACCTGCAAAATGTGAAATGAGCTTCCATCCGAGGTTTTTTCGGAGCACTATGACATGGGGTTCTCCAAGAAAAGCGCAAAGAGAGCTTCCTTTAAAGCCGGCAAAGCATTGGCGACTCCCAGCGAGTTGCAAGTGTCCATAAGCGACGGTGACCACTTACCAGTAGGTGGCCCCATCTGCCTATTCGTTAGGCTAAATATAAAAAAAGTACAATCACGCCTGTAATCCCCGAAGGGGTAGGCAGAGGAGCATAGCACGTTTCCCCAGTTACGTTTAACGACCCTTGTAATATGTGGTAAGCCTATTGCCATACATCGGGCACGGATCCAGATTCCAAATTATTAATAAAAATTATAAATTCGAAAAATCCAATAATATCTGACCCTGGATTTACACCCAGGACCTCCCGATCGGCAGTTGCGCTTGCAACCATTGTAGCAACGAGGCAGTCAATGAATATTACAAATGAGTAATTTTAACGTTATTACGTTTAGGAAGATTTGACAAAAAATCATGAGAATGTTTAGCATTTTTGGTTTATGTTTGATCCCATTTTCGTTACAAAAGGAATGTGTTAATGACAGATAGAAAAAATTGTGGCACGTAAACCGAAGCAGCACATAACAGCTGGACAGTGCGGTGAGTGCGGGGCAGGCGGGGCGACGGGCGGACTTGCGGACACACGGGCTCCCTCCGGCGATGGCATTAGGGAAATAAAGGCTTTATAATAAAGCAGTTCGAACTTTTAACTAATAAAAGGATAACAATGTTCCTAGCGCGACAAAGTTACAGAATAAGTACAAGTAAGTGTAAGTAACTAGTTTTATTTAATAAAAAAATCACACCAGAATAGCTTTACCACGAGTAAGCTAAACGTTATATTTTTAACCGGGTGCTCATTGGTCGGGTCAAAAGGACCTAAGACTGAAGTGGGAAAAGAGATATAACATTTTTAACACTATTTCAGAGACAGTTATTTTAAAAGCATGGTAAAACATGAAAGTTACGAATTTTATATTCAAAACAAGTTATTTCGAAAGCTCCTAACTTGCTTAGGGAACTTTAAAAGAAGCGACTTTGATATATAATTAATAATAAATCGTCGCCCCCTATTTCTGTATCATTAAATTTCCAAAAGCGTAATGATTTGTTTACGTGACGTCCCAAGATGCAGTCCACTATCATTATAAACATCGAAATAAATGTTTCAACTGGTGGGGTAATAAAGTCCCGGGCGAATATAGCGACGGCGGGTTAAATTGGACGTCCGCCGACCTGTTAACAAATGTCCCATTTTTAATCACGGCCCTTCAGTTTTCATTTATTTCGGTACATCCGCGGCGACTGTTCATCACTCAACTCGAAATTCTGTTGAACGTGAGCCGCATGTAACGTAAACAGCTTTAATTTACGACGACAACACGCGGCTCGCGTGTCGAAAGTAAAATACAACATGTTATCTGTCAGACACGCATTGATCGCCAGCCCGTTGCATACTAGGTAACGTAGGAAGACTGACTGTTAAGCCAGGTCGTCACTTCGATTCACCGGGTCGAATACTTGTGCGTGAAGCACAAGTATTTGTTATGTATTTGGGTGTAATAAAATTTTCTATACCTATAAGAATATATTTATATGTATATAAGTAGTATTAGCAAGGATTAGCAAGCTGAAGTGGCAGTGGGCTGGTCACATCTGTCGCAGAACCGATAGCCGCTGGAGCAGAC
>DWEC01000588.1:0-16247 GCA_018245735.1 Microceris miodesmiata
GAGAGCGGATCCTCCACTCTAGGAAAGTGTACTCGTTTCGTTTGCTCAGTTTGTTAGTGTTACTAGGCAGGTTCATTTTGTAAGATATTAGTAGACTCTGATTATAGTGTATTCGCTGTTTCTTTTGTTCGATTACCCAATTACTCGCCCACACTGCTCGTATATCTGACGATGGTGCTAATATTATCGCATATCCGATATATATACATACATATGTATACATATACAACAACTAACAGAACAAGAACACTTATGTAAAATTTTAGAAAGATTTTAATACTATTTATCTTGCGCCAAGCAGGATAATTAAAAAATTGGTTACATATCAATTTCATCTCGGAATTGAATTCCACCAATACCTACTGGTATAAAAGAACCTAATTAACCGTATTAATCTACAACTACCCTCAATAAACTGATATTTTCATAACCTGTCACATTTTATCCCACGATCATCTCACATAATTTCCGCATATATGTATACTTTATTCCCCAGAAAGGTCGATTAAACCTTAAACCTAGCTAGCTAAGGTCTAAGCATCAGTTACTTTACTGACAGCTTTAGTTACACCTAGCTCTTACTAACGTTCGCTTATGCTCCTGGCGGACGTACAGCGAACGTTGTTGAATGTGAAATGTTTTAAAGCTCACGTGAAACACGCCGCGGGCCCAGCTAGGCTATATATATATTTTGGACATTTCGAAATACAACCGAAAACAAAATATTATATTAAATAGCGTGACTTGTAAATACCGAAATATAATGACAAACGCCTACCTCTTGAGTCGGGCTATATCTGAATATTTCGTTCATATCTCTGTACCACTTGACCGAGTGAAGCTTTTGATCGTCCATGGTGAAGTGACAGCTGAGCTCAGCCGCCCTCCGCGGATCAGCGTAGAGCGGCACTTTGAGGTTCGTGATCTGGTAAGCGGATGTTATTGCTGTAACAAAGAACGTTGTAATATTAAAATCACCACACAAAGTTAATGGTTTCTGAAAAGCAATATACGTTGGTTGTTTAATACATATAGGTAGTACGACTATTACGTAACGGAACATCACGCCTGTATCTCCCGAATAACATATAGGTGTAATCAAATAACAAAAAAATAAAACAAAATCTGGCAAAATCTCATATGAAACTGCAAGCAATTTATAAAGTGATAATAGCTGAGATTTTCCTCCAAGTTGTTTTCAGTCCAGTCCAGTTTAATAAGAACCCACTACTGGGACTTTGGTCAGTAAGAGATACTAAAGTTGTTTTTTTTTTAATTAGATAAACGCATTTATTTTCATTGTTGTTCGTGTTGCAATTCTACGTTCATAGATTACTGTGACTTAATATGTTAGTCCTATTATTACTATCATTATTATTTTATCATTATACTAGATCCCTTACGGAGTAGGCAGAATAATAGGTAGAGGTAGGTTAGTAGGTAGTCGGTTCTATGTCAGAACAAAATTTAAACGTGACACCAACAGTTACAAAACAAATAGTCACAAATTAGCGCAGACAAAGCTTTAAGCAAATTAACTATTCACTTGCCAAGACCAAACCCTAGACCTTTACAAACATTTGCTTCGTTCATTTATTATGTTTACTTTGTACATAATTTTGTGCGTAATACGAGCATATGTGTGTCCTTAATTGCTTATAAAACTTTACGTTTAAGAGCATGTTGTAGAGTTAGAATTGTATTTCTAATGCCGTACAGATTTAAATGAGGTCTGTAGACCCATTTATATTATCATGTTATATTAATTCTGTACGTTTTAGACTTGGGTAACATAGATTTTTTCTTAATTTCGTAAATTTCAACTACGACTGTTATTTTAAATTAAAACTGCCTTCGTGTTACCAACATTACGTAACCAACATAAAAATAATAATAATTCGCTCTACGTGCATTTTCTACGACGAAAATATTGCTAAAAATTTTTGCTTTGAGACAATCTATCGATCATCAGTTAAAGTTAGTCAGTTCTTAAACCTTTTTTCGCCTTATCATGAAGTTAATGTCGTAATGAACACTTAAATCATGTCTAGTGTATAAGTGTACCTATCGCTAACATGTTTGTCATTGAGTAAAAGCTTCTTTCAATGTTAGCGCGATTAGACCATTCGTATTTCACGCAAAGTAAATCATGTGTATGCTAACGCTACCCGGTAATTAGCCAAACACGAGGCAAAATTGAGTTTGCTGCAGCTAAGTAACCATTATAATCTGTTATCTGCATACCAATTCGGACGATCATTAGCTTAATTTGCCAATGATTGAGATCAAAGGGTATCTGTCGATATCAATTTGATTTCAAATTAACGCCAGTGCAAAATACGCATCCACAAGATGGACGTCTAATTATATTCGATTTGGTTCAACGAGTCGATTTAAGCTTCTTCACTAACGGACCCTCTTCTTTTATTTAAAAGGAGGAATTCTCGAGAAAACTTTTCAACTTGTGAATAGCATGATCATGCAGGACTTATTTGGCGAAAACCCTCGGAGAAAGTGGGAAAGAACCAACTCAAAAACTTAACACGGGTTAACACTGAAATCCATCATCATCAGCCTGTGAAGTCCACTGCTGGACATAGGACTACCCTGAGAGGGCGACACGGATAACAAATATGTGAGGCCCATAAATATCTTAATGATTAATTTAGATTTAGCTAAATTAATCATTAAGATATTAATTAAAAAAAAAACAACAAATACAATATTGGTTTAATCTATTTAGATCATACGTTTCAACAATTTATGGCGACATATTATGAATGCGTAAGGAAAATGAATGCTCAAAATGTAAATTAAATTAATACAACGGGTGTAGGCTTGCCAAGTTTTATAATTAATGTTATTAATATTCAATGTGATGTTTAATTAATTATTTTTAACTTAGATACTGTCGAATTATCGTATGCTTGTGATGGTCAGATAGAGCACTTTTTTCTTTGATTGTACTGCAATTAAAATATGCGTTTACATTAAAAGTTATTGTCTACTCATTAATGTTGCAGCTTTTTCGTACAGTTCCATCTTGGTCAACTTTTCATTTGTCATAATGTGCATGATGCTACATTTAGAAGTGATTATGTGTAAATAAATGATGCAATCGAAAATAGTGTGCATTTATAAGATAACGATAATGAAAATATTAAGACAACCCAGATAACATTTGTTGGAAATGCTTAGTGGAGAGTAATTCAAAGAAATTACTTGGTGGGGCCGTCCCCATAATTATTATTCAACCTTTATCCGGGCCCAATCGGGTAAATTTGTTCCGAAATTACTTTTATTAAAAGCATTTCTTTCCATCCTCCGAACCAAAGTGCTAAAGTAGAGTAAATGGACTGGAATTTCCGTTTGAGGAATAAATTATCCGAAGGTATTACGGCAAATATGTATTTTAAAAAGATTTATAAAGTGATTGGAGTAAATATTTAAAGTTACGGAACTGTCGCAAGCTTAAATATCTGCGATGAAAAGTGTATTTTGCCATTATTATCATATTTTTTATTTTTAACAGCTGAATGATCTACTCAGTTGAATGATCGAGTTTTTTGCGTCAAAGTCATTTTTTGTTCAACGTATGTACATAATATATGTATATGTATGATAATTGATCGCCATCTAGGTATAGGACATTCTATGTGCAGGAGTTCTGAAGTGAATACTCTGAACTTGAGTATGAAAAGGGTTGGTAGAGCGGTCATGTTGATCACGTTATAAAATTTTTGTACCACCTATTACACATTCCACTATTATTCGCCAATTGTTATGGCTTGGAACGAACCTAATGCACTCATGCAAGGGCCCACCCGCCGAACGTTTGATTTTTCAATCCCTTGTTAACTTCGTTGTCTTTTAATTTGCAATCAATAAACATATTCTACGTTGGTGAAGTTTTAAAAACAAAATATGTAACACAATATTTTGTTTTACAGAGCTAAGTGAAGCTTTTAGTGAAATTCGAAATGCCGCTAAAAGTGCCGAGACCTCTTAGAACTTACTTGTTTCATTATGTACCTGGCTAATGCGTCTTCTCAAAATTTCGGTCTACTTTAAGTTAGAAGTTATCAACATTAATTTTAATTATGTTCTGTGTACATCAAAAATGTCTAGTGTAGGTAGAGCACTTGCTTTTTGTACCAATTAACATATTTAATATAACAACATCATCATCAGTCTATCTTAGTCCCCTGATGGATATATGCCTCGCCCAAAAGGGGGGTTTATGCCCGTAATCTTCACGCTGGGCATGCGGGTTGGAGACCGCAGGGCACAGCTTTTCGCACCGCCGACGCTGCTGCCCGTCGGCGGCCAGGGCATTTAGCTGTGCCTCTTAAGGCTGCGCTATACCGCAATCAGCCGCTCGCCAGAGCGTCGTCTGTTATAGTAGGGTGCACCACGTGCAGGTGAGATTGGTTCCTGACACTTTATTTTTTTTTTTCAAAATATATATTATGTCAAAAAATGAAAGTCTTACTATTAAAAATCGTTAAGAATGAAGTGGCTACCAATAAATACTGTAAGCTGGATTTAAATTTGCCAAATTCTACAGTCCTAAGAACTTTGTGTGGTAAACGGTTAAATGTTTTTGCTACTTGCCAAACAAGCGGTTGACCCGGCAGGACATTTCTAGAACTTCACACGATGTTCTTGTTACATGTATCAGATGGATAATTTATGAGTTAGTCTAAAAAGACGCTGCTAAAAATTTTTTCAACAACAATAGTTCTCTATCTCAATGTTGTTTTTGATGCAGTTTTTTCAGGGAAATATACAAGTCCTATACATAAAACCGATAATATGTGTAGATAGTTCAAAAGTTGTTTAAAAAAAAACTTTAAAAAAATTGACTTGGAAATTTATCAACAAATCGAATCAGTCGTTTCCATTAAAATTGGTGACGATCAGCGCAATTTCTTGTGGTTAAAAGCGGATTAGACCTTGGGATGGATCGTTTGAATCGTTCAAAAGGTATTAAAAAAATAACTTTTTTGTAAATTTTATTTTTTGACATTTCTCATTTTTCCTTGAATCCTTAAGAGCAACGGAAGTCTTCGGACTAATTTGACCCACAAAAATAGCCAATATACCGTCCCAGAACCTCTAAACATGGAAATCTAGTGAAAACGCGTTTTTTGAAATTTGAAGTGAAAGCAAAAACTTCTCAATTTTTAAACGTTTTGTAGTTTCGTTGTATGAAGGTCTGCCTAAATAAAAATTGGCTTTGGCTCATCATCAATCACAAAAAGATAAGGTACTTTTAAATTACTTGACCATTAAATGCTACCTTTTTCTGATATTTGCCCCGAAAATATTACGGCATACTTTGAATTTGCACCTATTTATTCATAACGAGGTATCAGAACAATCGTAGTTAAACATAATTTCTGAGTATTCTAAGTGCATAAGAAAATTTACATGACTATGCCATTAAAGATAGAATGGATAAGTTATATGCCATTAAAGATAAAATAGGATAAGTTATATGCCGTTAAAGATACTCGTAGTATAGCGTACGTAAGTTATAGATACACCATTATAATTTAATAAATTTATTACCTCCTTTGTCCTTTTTTCTATTATTATGTTGAAACCAATTCACTATTAAATTAATTCTACGGTTAATCTATAAATATTATATTCTTAATGGTCTCTCAGATTCTTGTTTGGCACTTATTGAAAAACAACGGCCTAGAGTCTGAGATACGTTACCATGTTGCCCTTACGTAACTAAAATATTAAGGTAAATAAGCCAAAAAATGTCTAAAATATACGTAAAAAGTTTTGTTAAGAAAAATAATGGAATTTCCCATAAAATAACTCTTAATTAGATACATAAAAGCCCAAAATCCAAAAAAAATCACAACAACTATCAACTTCCTTAGCATAATTTTAAATTACCGTTCGTTTCAAAATAACTAGAATGTAACATTACATAATGTAACATTACATAACGTAACATTACATCACGATTGTACCTGCAAAGTGATAAACAAGAGAATTTAGTAAAAACAAATAATACCACACCTAGACGTAAACATCTACCGTTTATTTTCCAGATAATTGTTCAATGCTTTTTCATTTAGTCGACAATTAATATAGTTATAGAGAGAACGAGAGTAATTATTTAGAAAAGAAACATAATGATAAAATACTGTTCCTGCCCTAGGTTGTCACGCTAAATGAGTGATGATATCATGTGGCTGGAATTAATTCAGGTTATTGCTATTAGTGCAAATTAATGGAATTTGTTGGAAAATAGCGCGCAATAGCGTGCCGCTACGGATCGTGTGGGCATTCACCGGCTAATCTCTAGAGGACCACTGTGTGGTTAGTTTATAGAATGTTTCGCGACAGCTGTATAATTAAAATGCAAAGGTAAATTTAATGATATGAAATTTTAAAAACAAGATGTTACGTATATTTTTGACATTTTTATCTTTTTGAATACGCATTACATGAATATTAATTGTCTGAAGTCAAGTGTGCTTATAAAAATTCCTGAAATACCAGAGTGCACCTTGCATTCGTGTTTATCTACATAAATTAAAAAAATTCTAGTAGTAGCCACGCGTATATAGTGTGATATCGAGAGCTAGAACACAAAGCCAAAAACTTAGTTACATGCATGTGGATGGTAATGGCGTTTCTCGAAATAAAGCGTTACAAAGTATAAACCGTTAAAAGTTTCAATGATTAATAGTATTCGAAAATTTATTAGTAACTGAGAACCGTAAACCCTATCGGCATCTAGAGAACATCTCTCTATTACTGCGTACCTATAAGTTGTCTTAGATAGCCTTTAATCTAACTCGGAATTTTACAGGCATGCAAAAACTTCCCAAGGGTTACATTCATTACATACTAAAGGTTTATTCAAATTATCATATAAATAAAGTAAAATAACACGGAGCGGTATAGAATTTGCTGTGTCACATAAGTAATCTAATGGCTTCCCGGTGGAACCCATTCTTAGAATTTTATACGTCTTTAGAGGATTCGACGAATAATAGGGTCCTTCCTCTAAAAAATGTACAACGGACATTGTTCTGTATCTGTCTACTTGATACTTTTATTACAACTTATCTTTATACTGAGTTTATTTATAATCACAACAGCATAACCATTGAGATTATAATGATACAGATTAATAATGTAACGTCGAATGTCGATTAATAGTGCTAATTTATAAATTAGTATAGTCATGTTTCCATAAATTCAAATAAACAATACATTTTGTTAATTAAATTAATGTTATCAAACTTTAATAACGGTTCCCAGAAACGAGTTTCACATATTGTTATAATTTTGAACGTGGAACATAAATTTATAATGAACAGCACACAGCACCTTAATAAGCTGCAGAGTGACCTAATTAGGAATATACGTTAAAAATTAATTGTCATCCTGGGTAATTCCCGGTTCTATTAAGTAATTGTCGTGTTTTTATTTGTTGATGGTTAGCGAAAGATAAAATTGCTGGTGAAGTAATAGAGTCGCTAAGCAACGTCACTAAATAACGGAACGGACTGGAAGTTTTAATGAATTAAAAAGTCATGTGTCATATTTTAAACACTTAACCTGAATTAGCATATCTTGGGTATGGGGTTAGCGGTGTTTAGCGTTGACTTTAAAAACGAAAACAGACGAACAATATGCGTTTTGGTATATTAATATTGGTTATTAATATTAGTTTAGATGCTTTAGATTCCGATAGTCTGGGGTTCCATTACTGGCATGCAACTTTCATTTTTCCAAATTTACACGCATTTGCCCTTTCGAAAAGCTGACTAATGTCCAACAGTGAGACCATGAACAATAATAAATTTCACAGTACTATTGACTGCCTCGTTGGTCGAGCGATTGCAAGTGCGACTGCCGATCGAGAGGTCCTGGGTTCAAGTCCCGGGTCGGGTTCTATAAAATTTTTCTAACTTAGAATTTCTATTAGGGACTCGGAGTCTGAATTTGTGCCCGGTGTAAAGCAATAGGCTCACTATTTGTTCCATGGGACTTAAACGTAACTGCTGAAATGTGGGAGCGTACCACAATCTTCTACCTACCCCTTCTGGGATTACAGGCGTGGTGTTACGTTGGTTACAGTACTACAGAATAATATTTGTGATTTTAAATAGAAACTAATGGGGTAATCGCCACCTATCAATCAGAATCATTATATGTGGCACAAGATTGATGTTTGAATGAAAGAAATAAAAACCGATCAAAACCCAGAATAGATATCTATCGATAGAACGATATCTTGAACAAAATGACATATTTTCAGCATTATACACATTGAAAATACATGTAACATAAATCCGGGAACCGCATTCGCACAATGTCACGTGGCGCGACACCAGGTTTTCGGAACATCCAAAAAAAACCGGTTCACACATTGCGGTCGCGACACATGTGACAAACCACCCGTATATAACGCGGAAACGACTATTGTTTTTGGTTCAAATGGGCCTGTCGTTGTCTTTTTTGTATATAATTTCCAGTTATTTCAAAGGATTTCTCTTTTTTTCTGTCTAAAAGCGAAAAGAACACGGACAACAAAGGGAGTGTCGTATTATCGTAACACGCACGAGACAATCGCGGAAGTATGTAACGTACAGTCGGGGATTCGTTATAGAGTTGTTTATTGTCCACGTGTGTTTCTATTCGCTTTATGTTTACACATTTAAGAACTTCGTTTGAATTTTTTTTTTTTTCAACCCACTACAATTCCACTGTTGGAATACGGGTCTCCTCTCATATTAAGAGGGTTAAGGCCATAGTCTGTCACACTGGCCAAGTGCGGTTTGAAATATCTGTTAGTACGGAATATTTCGATGCTTTTGTTAAGGAACGGGAAGACTTACGGATATAACTGTATTAGTTATATCTCTGTAGATTCAGATTTCTCTACAGTCGAAAGCGTTAACTGTATAAGATATATCTTTTTGAAGTCATCCTTACATTACGTTTCCTGTTCCGTTTCTGTTCCTATGGGAATTACAATGCTTCAATAGTTATCTAGACATGAACATAGCTGAACATAGCTAGCTACTTGTGACCCGAATTTCATTCCGGTAAGTCCATGCGTTTAGTTTGTGAATTCTTGACAGTCAATAAGTCTATGTACGACTACCACATAATACGTACTAGTATATATGTTTTCACACTCGAATATGCATATGTGGTTGGCGGACGTAACGTAACAAACATATAACACAAGGAGGTGTTAATAACAAGATAGTACTACGTACACACCGAACTCTGTAGCACTTTCAATAAAACGCATTTTCAAACAACGTACAAAATGGAGACTTAGAAAAGTAAGCGACAGTTAATAGGAAAATTGGCGAATCTCCAAGCGTTGATAATTGCACCTCGTCACAGTAAATAAAGCCTGCCTTTATAAAGCTAATATGTATTATTAATTTACATACTAACATTTGTCTTTTTAAGAGCAAACAAAACGATTTTATCCATGATATGTTTTAGTTAGTTGATTCCTAATCGTTTTGAAAAACGAAAGCCAGGAACGAAATATTTACATTGAAGGAACGGGTTAGTGAACTAGAGAAGGGTGAGATTATAAATCTCTTTCGATTACTACCTATTTTCTAGGTAGAAATCTCGTAATAAGGATATGAAAATATTTTGTATCCTTGTCAGTCACCAAACTTATAATTCTAAGACTTTTCTGCAAGGTACAGTTATTGCCAACTCTGGCTCTAAGCCAAAACTTAGTAAATGTCACTCGACTTTTTCGCGACCTTGTTTCTTACGCTTGCTTAACCAACAAAGAATAAGCGATATACGATAAACGAAAATATTATTCAATAGACGCCTTACAAGCGAAGAGCGCCCAGCTCGAGCTTTCAATCATGGTTAACTTATTTAATATAATCTATTAGAATGATGATGATACTGAATTGGAAATGTGGTAATCATTCCAATCCTAGTATACTAAATTTTGACATATTTATTCTTTTATTTAAAATTCTATTGTGATACGTTTATCATAAAGTTATGGCAATGGACGAACTAAATGTCCGATGTCCATTTACTGCCAATCAACCCAGGGGCTACTCGTATAATGACAAATATTTGGTTGGTGTGAAATTAATTAAGGTAAGTTACAATGGTGTGGCAAATGTGAAATTACTAATATTAAATATCAAAACACAATTTAATTACACAGCTAAGCTGTTAATTGAAAATTATATTTACAATTTTTTTTTTAATATTCAAAGTCGACATAATGAAAATTAATAAATGCAAAACGCTGAGAATTATAAACAATATGAGAAAAAAATTAATAAAAACTCAAAACAAAGACTCAAAGAGTCAATCAGACAAAATATGTTAAAAAATATATCACCAAATACAATAATAATGAGTACGGAACGGAATATATAATACGAAGTAAAACAGATAAAAGAACATGCGAAAGTTGAAGAGTTCGTTATTCATATTGTCTCACACAATTCGCTACTCATCAGCATGAAACAAGGCCCTAACACTCAATTCTCCAGTTTGCGCCAAACAATACGCTACGTATGAAAATAAATTGCTTTGTAGCGATAATTACAGTTCTGACCTCGACACTCGTTATGGTATTGTTAATAGAGCTGCAGTTAAAAAAGCCAAATTTGTCATAGAAAATAACATCCCGTTATTAATTATGAACAAAATGTCCCTCATTTTATTAATTTTGGTGCCATGTTACATCATCGTTGTATAAGCGCATGTTGTTTTATAATAAAAAGGATTTTAAAATTGGCTGTGAAATTATTTTGCTTAAAATATTACACCAGAATAGTTTATTAACAAATTGTGAATAATATTTTAAATCTATATTCACGTAATTACTATCTCAAATATAAATATACAAAAGTCACAATTTTTTTTTTATTTAGTGTCGTTTACTTTGTCTCACTTTAACCGCGGCTCAAAAGCTTCCGACTTACTTCGACATTGATTTTTGAACTGGCCTTTTTGCTGACTCTATCTTTACGTGTCACTGTTGACCATAAGTTTATCCAACTGCAGAAGGTCTGAACCTAACAAGGCATTCGTCCAACAATATATAAGAATTTATTTATTCACGAAAAAACGTAAAGGTATCAAGTACTGCTGATTAATTAGACACTCCGTAGTTGCTCGTATATACATATATAAACATTGAATATAGAGAAATCGCAATGTTCTTTTAATTTATATTGGATTTGGACAGATCATCTGTACCAAGTCAATTAAAAATTCTATACTTATTATATTTTCGTAGTAATAAATTTATAAAGAAGTTATACAGCATAATTGAGGTTAATAAAACTACGCCCGCTTCGTCTCATTGTTCTATTCCCCTAAAATTATATCGGGGATCAACCCTTCACTAATTAATGTTAGGCATATTAAGTTACGCGGGCTGAAACCCTTTTTTGTTAAAAAATCATTGATCTTTAGCGGTACGTGACGTTAAACGAATAAATAAAGTACCACGGTTAAATGTATTTATATAGGCAATTGGTTTCCCGCTAGCAATTAGTCAGCACTTTCGCAAAATACACAGAAAACGATGAATATTTAAAAATGATGTATACGCCGTCATACTGCCACGGTGCATCGTGCTACCAATGGATTAAATTTTTAACGTATCTTAATTATTTCACTAAGTATTGTTAAGTAGAACCGGTTTTTTTTCTACAATTGTTAAGTTTAAATCAGTAATGACGGCGGAGAATTTAATTCGGAAAATTTAGGAAGAAGAGAGAAAATTCAGAGAATTTAGAAAGGCCTCATATATTATATGATGTAACGTTGTCCGTTGCGTAGTGTCCGTTCGTCTAAAATAATTGACTCGCTTTTACAATGATGTTTGTACAAATTTAGGAGGACTGATTCAAAATACTTAATATAATTAAATTGGAGTTAGACAGTTGATAAATAAAATATATGTAAATTATATGTTCAATGCCGGCTTTATTGGACCTAAAAATATAACCATAATGACGTGTATTGCTTCTTAAAACTAAAAAGTGACAATCTCGACGGACCATCTCCAAAAAAATGATTATTGAATTTCTTAGTAAGGATTCGAATATTGCTCTGAAGCTAAAAGGAATCACTTTAAGAAGCCTACTCTTTGTACATTCTAATATATACAAACATACGTGAAATAATACAATGAAATATTCGCAACTCATAAACTTGAGCACAACTCGAATACAATAAGAAAGGGAATATCAATGATTTTATAAACGCTCATAAATTCTTATTAGAACATGTGATTTTAAGTCCGTTCTTAAATGTCATAAAATCTAGAATAATACGCAAATACGGTAGAATTTTTAATCAAACAATTGTGATTTGGAGAAATCATAGCAGGAAGTACATGGCCACGCCGAGCATAAGACATAGTGATTTCTGTAACACATCATAAGAAACCTTTCTGTTTCATAGTGAGATCTGCAAGACGTGTATAAATGGTCTTTCACATACATATACCAAAAAGCCGTGCTACGATTGTGTTGTTTACGAATGACACATCATTAATATTTGGAATTGCGCAACATACTCGTAACACTAGCTTTAACATCGTGGATAATGTTCTCTCTAAAGTTGTCCACTGACTAAGATAGAGTAAAGCACGAGAAAAGAGAGAAAAGAGCGACAGAGCAAGAGAGTTTAGTAAGCTGGAAGCGAGTTGTTTAGAAAAAAGTAGTAACCTATGTACATCTTGTTCATTATTTAGCTTAAATTTGTTTGTGTGTATGAATAATTGAATAAATAACTAATCAAGTAAGTACTGCCTCATTTAAAGCAGGCGACGCGTTAGTAACTCCACTGACATTGCAAATGTCCAAACGGTGACCACTTAGGCAGGCTATATTATAATACCGTTTATAATAAAATCCGATTATATTGTATCTTTATTAAAGCCTTATCAGCAGACAATCGAATACCTCTAACTTTCTCTTAACAACGTTGAACGCTGGGTAGAAAAAAATCATACGTTTGACAATGAAACTCAATATATTTGGAGTAGAATAGAATCTCAATGGAAATAATTAAGGGATCAGAAAATAGAAATTCATTGCTACACACCAATGGTATTGGTACATAGTTACATACCATCTAACTGGCATAATCTCTCAACATTACATAATGTTGAGAGATTATGCCAGTTAGATTTAAAAAGAAAAGATATGAATAAACAGGTGTATTCTTTTACCAGTATTCCACATCTCCTATATCATATCTTTACGAGTTACGACTCACGGTCATGATTACAGAAACCAGCGAAATCACAAGAAAACATTATTAAACAATCTGATGAAAAGATTTATAATGATGATGACGTTCTCAAAAACTTGTTATGACTTATGACTATTAACATGAAAATGCCAATTTCACCAATACCAATTTCACTGAAGTCAACGTTCATGTTCAATAAAAAGCCTACACGAATATGTACAGGTATTTCTCATGATACAAGACGAAGCCAAGACATTAAATTAAGTATTGAAAATAATGTCTTGGCTTCATTTTGAATAAAATGATACACTACGTATGTATGTGATACTATACAGATTTTTAAATGGTAATACATGAAAATAAAAACGAAAAAAAATAGCAGTGATAGCCTAGTGGTTAAGAATTCGGCCCGTCATTCCAGGGTGCTGGGTTCGAATTCATTCATTAAACTAATTAAGCGTGATCGTAGTGAAATATATTTTTTTCAAACAAAGAAGCTTATTTTAAATCACACACAAACACGATCCTGCATGTGGTGTCTATGGAACAGATCAGCTTCGTTCCAGTTGGATGCTTTTATGGGTAAACGGGACATTGTCTACGACGTAATAACGAAGGTCCTGACCACGGGTTGAAAATTGATAACATGGAAATTATTCTTGGAATAACGTGCCCAGAACCTGTAATATCAAATCTCTCTTAGCCAAACAAAATTCTAGCGAACTATAAAAGTTACGTTATATATATGTAGTATATAAAAACGTAATTATGACATACGAAGTGAAAAGAGATGAAAATTGGCATCCACGAATATATCTATATAAAACATGTTCCATAAACATATACACGGCAAAGATAAGTATCATATATTGGCACTGGTACATTCCTTTTGAAGTCGTAACCGCTCATGAATATCTCCGGTTTTAGTAGCCAGTGATGCGTTTTCGACCTTTCTGAGAAATAGGAGATCGCACTCCGTGTTCGAGGACAACGGTAAATGTATTGATGGAAACGGTTTCGGTAAAGGGATTTTATTACCCAGATATACAAGATTCTTGCCATTCAAGTTAAATAAATAATGTATGGATTCTCGTTTCATTTTAGTTTTATATCAAGTCGCAATAAATGTTTTAAACACATCATAGCAAAACTCCGCAGTCCTTCATCGCAATAGATGCTAAATGACCAATCAAAGATGGGGTGTCATCAATTAGTAGGACTTATCACTCACTAATGATTACGTAATGGAAAATATCCACATCATCAGTCCGTTTAAATCCACTGTCGGATGTAACATAATATGTAATAATTATTTATTTAAGCTTGAAAACATTGCTTCTCTAAATTACCAATTCATAATAGAAACGTATTATGTGACATTCGACAGTATAACCGGCCTGCCTGTTTTATGATGACATTCGCTTTTTATGAACATAATATGTATTATCAGAGTGGATATAAGATTACATCGTAAATAGTTACGCGTGGTAATAATAGCCACCTCGCGTCGCCTCTTAAAATAGTGTAGTAAATCGAATCGTAAATACCCGTGGATATTGAAAGTGCAGTATATTAAAAAACCCGTCAATATTATGTATTAAATATCGTAAATAACGCCAAGCTGTGCTACCATATAGTAAATAGATGGAAGAAACAGTGAAATACGGTCAACGATGTAACGCAGTACGTCAGCAATGTGAGTCAGTCTTTAACTTGTAGTGAATACGACCACGTTAGAAAATCATTCACCATTATTGAAAAACTCAGCAATGTTTCAATTTCGGTTCTTTAAGATTTATCATTACGTCAATAATAGCAAAACAATTACACAATAACATTTGTAAAGTACAATAATATATTAACGAATTTAATTGTTATGTTTACATATGACAAGAAAGACTTCTGTAAGGTTGTGATATTACGATTTATTATTTCAGGTTAATATTTTTATATAATGATTTTTATGATGCCGTATTATTTAAAAATAGGTAAAGTATAAATTTAACATATTAATGTACGTAACTATGCGTGTAATGTGTATACACATGAAATATTATTTTTATTTCAGTACTAACTTAAGTATTATCCGTGTAACGCACCCCATACAAGTTATATGTCTGTTTTATTGGTACTACCCCCAAAATTAAATTGTATTAAAAGTTACCTTATGGGTTTGAAGAATACTTTGTCAATATACTCCAATGGTATAATTATCTCCCGCGCCAAAAACTCAAAAAAACCGCCTTTCCTATTTTCCCGCCGTTTCCACTAATCCAAAATGGCTGCCGGTTTTCTTTTACATCTTTATTTTGTCAATATAAGTACTGAAATATTCGAGACAATATCTTTAATTAGAACAATATATCAATGATTTTATATTTGAAGTGAAATGATAACATAATATACTATATGAATAGCATAACTGCATAAGTAGATTAAAAATACATAGATAGAGCATGAACGTCATTTTGGATCGTAAGCACCTTTTTTGCTCGCGCCTGAAGATGTTTTATTTCAATGTGAAGTTCGTTGTGTTCATACAGCTACTACAACAGTACTAATATTGAAATAAATTATGTATTGAATAAATTAAGCCGTGACTTGAACCTTGGTATAGGCTCGTATTATAGTCGTACGAACGTAATCTTTACATTAAGGAAAATTGGACGTTTCCTCAATCAGCCTCGATTGGGCACTTACGATTCCATTAGACCAATTTATCAATCCTTTTATGCTTCAATGTGACCTCAATGTAGCAGGTATAATAGAAATTGGAAGGACCGTACAGATAAATTACACATATGATGTATAATAGACGGAATATATGTCAGAGAATGTATAGATACATAGAAAACCCTTCACTGTTTACACCATCATAAGAAAAGTATTAGGTACAATGTACACAGCCAATATTAATGTAAACAATGGGCGGCCCTATCGCTTAAAAGTGAGTTCTTACAGGCAACCGCTTGGAAAAAGCCACA
>DWEC01000589.1:0-16242 GCA_018245735.1 Microceris miodesmiata
CCCTGGACTTCTACAATTAATTCAAAACCAAAATTAGCCAAATCGGTTCTGCCGTTCTCGAGTTTTAGCGAGACTAACGAACAGCAATTGATTTTTATATATGTAGATAGATAGATTGAGGGAGATAGTGAGATAGAGAGTGAAACATCTGCCAGGTAACAATAGTGCATTCGAATCGTGTAGGCATAAAAATCCAACAGGTAAAAAAATACTCATAACTTCGTCAATTTTGCTCCAATGGACTTGAAATTTTGACACAGTATTCTTAAGATATTGTACATTCAGGTAAAAAATAATAATGGTAAAATAAAAATAAAAATAATAAAGGTAATAATAATAACAAATAATACTTTTAATACCACACTCTCCCATTAACCAGTTATAATGTAACAACATTCATGAAAAGAACACTATGACCGCTAGTTCCAGGTGAGCATGGATTACGATAGTTACCCAATGGGTTACGATCCGGCGCTCTGATTAAAGTATAAATACATACATATGTAGCGAATGTTACGTTATTGTATTATTGTTAATCTTTGGGAGTATAGAAGCTTTCACTTTTGACATCAGAAACCCAGAAAGCGTCGGTCTGGCTCCCCAGTTGACGGCGGACCAGCAGACCTTCTGGTCGGTTCTAGAGACGCGGTACTCAAAAATGGTAAGTACAACTTTGGTCACTGCCGTGCCAAGAGTGTTCTCGCTACTTCATGCGGCATTTGTATCATACATATTTATCTCAAGAATAATGTAATAAATATAATTAATTTCTAAATATTTCATGGTCAATAATTATATTTACATGTTATTCTAAATATTTTTTAATATCGAGAACAAATAATATAAATATTAAGAACAACCCTTAATAATTAATTGTTAAGTGTAGATCGAACTGTACAAAACGAGAAGGATTATACAGTTATAGGCGACAACGTACAGTTCATTTGTTTTGGATCTATAATTACCTACATAGGTATATATAATTTATATTTTTTTTGTAGAAATTAACATTCATCTTCCTCCTCCTTAACTGCGTTGCTTTGATTGTTTTCGCCGAAGAGCCGTCTACTAAAGATCTTGACTTGGATGGAGATAACCACGAAAACTTGGAAAGGAAACACCGTAAGAAGAAGAAACAACAGAACTATGCTCCGTGTGGGTATGGCGGCTACAGCAGGTCGTTTGGCGAAAAGTTTTTTGGATCTTCTTCGTATCCAGATTACACGTATATAAATGCTCCAATAATTAACTACTTCTTAGGATGTGGGGTAGCATCACTGCCGGTAGCACCCATTGCAGCTTATCCTGCTCAATATGGGCAGTACGGGCATGGTGGACACGGGCACGGAGGTAATGGCCACGACCACGGAGGACATGGATGGCACGGAGGGCATAACAGCTTCGGCAACCTAGGAGGGCAGTTCGGCGGAGGAAACTTCGGTGGCTATAATCAACAGTATCAGCCGCCCTACAATCAGGGATATTTGGGTCCTAATAGGCCATTCCAAAGCGCGGTGTCCGCGGCCGCCTCCGGTTTCGGCACGGCGCTCGCCGATTACATAACACGACCCAGAAACACGTATAAGCAAATAAACAAACAAGTGAATCAGTACCTAAAACCGTTACATAAGTTCTTTTGATACAATGATGTGATAAAGGTGATTTAATTGTTACACAAATGCCAAAATTTGTCAATTGAAATTAACTTATTTGTCTCAAATATAAGTAAAAGTCATGTATACTGTGCTAGCGGCGGTGGTATGTAAATTGTTAATTGAGCGTCTTATTTAATTGTTTACGTAGAGATCATCAATATACGAATTATGGAGATAAAGATTATCAACATATGTTTTATACTCTAACCATACCTTCATCTTGCATTTAATGAACTGTGTATAGTAAACAGTAATAGATAATAAATGAGCATTTTATTGCCGCTGTGTTTGTATACCTTGCAATGTTACTTGAAGCAAGACTATAATACATATTGATACTAAGTACATTATCATACTATATGTAAAAAAGTATCCAGTGAGCAACATTGGAAGATATCTGACGGAACCTTTTTTATGTCAGCAACTTTGATTTTTGAACAACAGATTTTTATTTATCAGCTGCTGGAAGAATATATTGGGAAGAATGGGTTCACATAAAAACAAAATACACATTTATTTTCAGTATGTAAAATGAACATTTTATTGACTAATGTACCTATATTTTATACTAAGCAAACTTGTAATTAAATATTTAGTCAATGCATGGTGTTTTCTTTAACCTACAAGACTTTATTAATTCTAATCGATATTCGAAATAATGTTTCATCTGACAACCATTCTTGTTAGCTCAATAGAAAAATCGTACACTTTTTTCTACATATTCTGCTTATGATTTATATTTTAAATCGACACAATATGTACACTTGTGTACAGACAATGTCAAGAATATAGATCCATTGAATTTATAAGTCTTGAAAAATTGGAAAATTACAAAACATTTTGTTCGAGGTTTTATATTACGGAAAATAAAATGTTACCGAAACTCTTTAAAATTTGTTCGTATGAAAATGATTATTTTTACAATGACAAGGCAAGTTCCTTACGGGGCAGACGGAAAGCTCCGGGTGTCGACTATCTCTATCCTTACCAGCTCGGCGCGCTTCTTCTATATTCACTATGCTCTATCATATTACTTGTATATACTTGTAAAGTAGGCTTCAATAGGTACGAGTACTTGATTGTTTCCAACGTAGCTAAGAATCATTTGGAATTTTTTAGTATCAAGTGGCCACGTCCCTGTTCAAGCGATCTAATCACGATTGCATTTATGATTGTACGTACTTCAAAATAAAGTTGGCAATACTTTATTAAATGAGATTTAATTGCAAGGGGTTACCAGTGTAAGGCATCTCAGTAGTTGTATTATATTATTTGCCACGCTACTTACGGGAAATTAGATATCTTTTTACACAAAAACAAATGCAAAAAGCGTTGGGTACTTAGGTGGTCTTTAGTAGAAAATAATCAAGCTGCAGTTGTTCCCTACTTATTGTCAACCAAAGCTAATCCCTGTCGATCAAGTAATTTTATATATGCATTTGCTATGCTATGGTAGATCATTTAACTGAGTTTAAGTTGTCATTTCGACGAAGCTGCAAATGAACCCTAAAATTCTCTTTAAGTCCCTTTGACATACATTTGATGTAATTTTTAAGAATTTATGGGGCTAAGTTTTGCTGGCTTAAGACAAGTCAAATGATATATGCACATTTAGCAGTCACCATAGTCGTACAATGATATATTTCTTGAGTTCTTAACAGCTTACCAGAAGGCTACGGAGCTTACCAGTCTCGGGAACAGATCCTCAACGTGGAAAACAAAAGCTCGTTGGAACTTGAAAATGGAAATTCCAACGACAATGTGGACCATCATCGAGTGCCGCATCCTACCAGGTATAGTTGTAATCAGGTACAGTGTAAATCAGAGGACGAGAACAGACGCATAGGCTAGTATTTTTCTAATTCGTAATACTAACTTGGGATTTTAATGCACATGATCATCTGATCCCAAGATACGCAAATGTTAAGCTATGGTGACCACAATAATATATGAATAATGTGTGCATAAAAATAAAGTAAGAAAATTAAGTTCTAAGTATGCTACATTCACAAAATGATATATTTTAAACATTAACAAATAAAAACAAGAATTTAAATAATGTCAACTATGGCATATTCCTACATGTAAATAGGGACAGCAACACCTGGGATGGGTACCTTCTGTAAAGGTATGCAAGGTGTCTCTTTTAACTTTAACATGTTCTTAAGTGTTTGTGCTTTCCACCAGCTACGCCGACACAATGCTGCACCTGTTCCGCGGCAACATCGGCTCCGGGCTGCTGGCGATGGGCGACGCATTCAGAAACGGCGGCCTCATATTTGCACCGATCATGACTACAATACTTGGCGTCATCTGTGTACACGCTCAGCATATACTGGTAACGTTTTATTTACTTGATAACTCCACGCGCTTTTTTCTAACACCTTAGATCAACTAAGCTAAGTATATTAATTGAACTTTCGTTTTATATCCGAGATTTTTTGACAACCGAAACAACCGTGCGTTTACACAGAATACACAAAATGTTTACTGAATTGTTGGTATACTTAAGATGTATTTTAGTTAAGGATTTTGGCAATGCATAATGTACGTACATAATATGTACATACGAGTACATATTTGGTATGAATAAAATCAGAACGACCGAGTAATATCTTCTTTCATTTTATTACTAAGTCTAATTATCCTTAACCGTTTATCATTCTAATGTCTCTTTCCCTCTCAGAATGAGAATTATTGAGGCCATATTAAGCCAATAAATCACACGGAGGACAGATCCAGACTCCGAATCCAGACCAGACTCCGTGCGTGCAACCACTAGAAATTAATGCAGTTGCTTCTTTTATTTCAGCTGAATTGCTCCGAAGAAATGCACCGGCAGACTAAGCGGGAAAAGCCCCCGGGTTTTGCCGAAACTGTAAGACTCGTTTTCGAGACCGGACCGGCCAGGTTGCGACCCTGGGGCCGTACTATGCGGAACCTCGTTGACATTTTCCTCTGTTTTACTCAGCTCGGTTTTTGCTGTGTTTACATTGTATTTATTGCTAACAATGTCAAATTGGTAAGGAGAATTTTCTGTTTTTAATTAGTCGCAATATTTTTTTAACATCCTTAAAAAAGCAAAATTACACTAAAATTGTTTTAAAACTGTCCGCTGCTAGAATAATAATGCGAATAGGTGCTGTTTTGTTATTAAAATAAATAAGAAAACCCGGTATTTCTTTGATGTTCATGAAGACTTGTGTAAAATCATTCAAATAACGTAATGAAACATTAGGCCTGTAATCCCTGAAGGGATTGGCAAAGTGCTGTATGTACACTTCCACCTTTTACCAGTTACGTTTTACGTCCCACGGAATAGGTGATGAGCCAATTGCCATTTACCGGACACAGATCCAGACTGCGAGCTACTACAGGAAATTTCCACTAGAAAATCCAAGTTAGAACATCTAAGTTAGAAAATTCAATAGTACCCGTCCCGGGGTTCGAATCCAACACCTCTCGATCAGCGGTCGCACTTTTACAAACAATCGACCAACTACGCGTATAAACAACCGTAGTCCTATTTGCTTCATACAGTATAAAAATAAATAATCGACCCATTATAATTCCATTGTTGGAATAAGGGTCTCCTCTCACATTGAGAGGGTTAAAGTGATAATCTGCCACGCTGGCCAAGTGTGGGTTGACAGACTTCACACACCTTAGATAATATTTTTTTTTTATAAATTCTAAGGTATGCAGGTTTCCTCACTGTGTTTTCCTTCACCATTAGCAAGTGATATTTAAATTTAAAACGCACTTTTCTGAAGATGTGCACGCCATGAATTTGATTTGAACCCAGGACCTCCGGAGTGAGAGGCTGAATTCTTAACCACTAGGCTATCACTGCTTTATGTATACAGCATCATAAACAGTATATAGAACAGTATAATAAACAGTATAATAAACAGTATAATAAACAGTATAATAAACAGTATAATAATTATCTCTTAGGTTTTTATTTCATTCTATTAGTTATTAATAATAACTTAAAATTAAAAAAAGCTATTAACAACTCACTCAACTTCCGCATCTTAATGTATACGAAAAATTTCCATACCCATTGTTCTATTCCAGATTTGCGAGCATTTCGACTTAAAAGCAGACCTGTCTATTCACATGATATTCGTAATAATACCAATTCTGTTATCCTGTATGGTCAGGAACCTAAAATTCTTGACCCCTTTTTCAACATTCGCCAATGCGTTGATGGCGATTGGTGTCGGGGTAGTGGTGTACGAAGTGTCGCAAGACTTACCGCCCGTTTCATCCAGGGACTATTTAGCATCATGGCAACAGCTGCCTCTCTACTTCGGAACAGCTGTATACGCTTTTGAGGGTATAGGATTAGTAAGTAAACAATAGTTCCCATACATTGTCTAGTGATACATAGTAATGTCTTTGGTTCACAAAGGCTAAGTTATTTGCTACGCTTATAAAGTAGGTAGGGTACTCGTATACCATTTATATGCCACCGTGTGCGTCTGCTCCAATGGAAACTGAACTTTTCTGCGTTATTCGTACGGCATATATTCTTGTAGTCTGATCGCCTATCAGCCAATCAAGACTGTACTTTGCTAACAACTATATAATTAGCATGCCGTAATATTACTTTAGAATTTAAAATATTGCTTAGATATTAATTTTCACAAATTGTTGTCTTATGGTACTGAACAGGTACTACCGTTAAAGAATGAGATGCAAAATCCAGAGCTGTTCCAGAAGCCTTTCGGCGTGTTAAATGTAGGCATGGTGTGTGTGGGCAGTATCTTCATTACGGTTGGTTTCCTCGGATACCTTAAGTTTGGAAACGATGTCGCCGGCAGTCTTACTTTGAATCTTCCGCCCGGTCAAGTGTGAGTAGTGTTTTATTATTTTACCTATTTACCAATATTTTTTACTTGTTCTGAGGCTTTCAAATTCCTAAATAGTATTGATTGATGATTGATTATAAGTATAATAGTAGATAGTGAGTTAGTGAGCAACAAGTACAAAATATCTATTCTTGCAGACCCAACCTGCTTCTTCTACACGCGCCACTCTTTCATACAGGCACGATTACAGTTTCGATTACATTTCGACAGTGTCAGCGTATTCAAGCGTAGATTTGATGTGGATGGCATTTTTATTCTTAGTGTCAGCATCGTGGTGCAAGGGCTCATCGCTCTAGCCATGCTGTTTACGTACCCGCTGCAGTTCTACGTACCGATAGCGATCATGTGGCCCAGCCTGCACAAGAAGTACGCCCAAACATCCCCAGTCGCTAAGGAGCTGTTCTTCCGCGTCCTGATGGTCATGTTGACATGTAAGTTACTAATTTTATACTGTTAGTACTTATAACAATATAAATATTAATTTATAGCCTGTGTGCTTAGGCCAGGCCTAGTTATAGTCCCCTTTATCTTAACAATAATTATTTATTACCTACTATAATATTTATGGAAGATGATCTTTCTTTAATTCAGATTTTTACAAATATTGTTGTACCATCGTCATCCCCCTATTTCAGTCCACTGCTGGACTTAGGCCTCCCCCAATGAGCGCTATCGCGCCCTGTCCTCGACTTGTCGCATACTATTGTTCTATAAGATTACATATATCAAGTATGTGCCTATCACATAACATTTTTTAGAAAAAAGTTGATTGAAGTTTTGTCGCATGCGTATTCATAATTACCACTTTCATTTGATTTATTTCTGATTAATTTTCAATAACGACCAATCAAGTTACAACAAGAGCGACAATTATCTCATTCCAGTTATACTGGCGGAGTCCATTCCCGAATTGGGGTTGTTCATATCGCTGGTAGGCGCTGTCAGTAGCACAGCGCTAGCCCTTATGTTCCCACCGCTCATTGAGATGGTGGCCATCTACCAGAGGGACGGCCACGTGCCCGTGTTCACGGCTGTCAAGGACATCGTGTTTCTCATACTTGGCTTGTTCATATTCGTCACTGGCACATACGAAAGTGTAGCATCAATCATAAGAGCTTTTAGAGTGTAATCCGTTAATTTTATTACTTTGAGCTTTACATGTATATGAAATTTGATCCAATACACGACGTACTCAGAATATTCCTGTCGATAAAATGCAGTATAAATATAGTAGGTCAAAAATGTTAATGAGCTAAATTTATAAACGCCGTATTATTCAAAGAGGTACACGTTAAGTTTATGATATTACTTTTTATCGACATTAGAACAGAGAATTAATTTTGTAAGTAGGTTTTAATATGTACGTGTTGTTATAATTTTATATGTAACTTTGTCAGTCAATCCACATAACTGTCCACTTTATAGTACTTCATTTTATACTTGTCATTTTAAATGGAGTATACTTATGTGTAGAAAATCACTGTGTAGTAATTACATTTTTAAAAGTATCGATTTTGAAGCCACACACGACAACGGCTAGACATCACCACAACGCAGTGTACAAATGTAATTAACAATTTAAAAATACATTTACCAATAATTTTACAACTATTATACAACTACTATCAATACACGAGTTAGTGAATAAATTTACGAGGAAATCTATGTTTTAAACAAATGTATATGAAAAATGAAAAAGAAATGAAAAGACTATACTTAACAATACAAATTATATTTCTCTCAATTATATTAAAAATTATATTTATTATGTATTTTTTTATTCGTACTTTGAATTCCTTTATTTGATCTACATTAGACTATATTATAAGTAAATTCTGAAGTTAAATGTTTAATATTAAGACTATATTCACTAATAAAGCTCACAGTGCTACACTTTCAGTATCTTTTAATTCGAGCTAATTTCTAAGAAACAAGATTTATTTAACCATCTTTAATATATTAATAAGAATGAATGCTTTTTCTCCGAAGACGTAGGTTGAGGGATGTAATACACTTCCACGTTTCACCAGTTACGTTTACGTCCCATGGTGTAGGTGGTGAACCTATTGCCATACACCGGGTGTACCCGAGAGAGATTCAGACTCCGAATCTCTACTAGAAATTCCATTCAGAACAATTCAATAATACCCGACACGGGAGTTGAACCCCTATCTCTCGATCGGCAGTCGCGCTTTCAATCACTCGACTAACGAGATAGTCAAGTCGAAGCACGCAATAAATTTTATAAATTAGAACAACTTAAGAGAAATGTTACTAGGTAATCAATATTGTCATTTAAGTACAAGTTTGAGATAAAAAATTACAGGCACATGTAACAAACGTGGTCTTCATGGCTAATTCAGCGTAGTCCAAGTTCAAACGCGGGACATAAATGAAGGCTATATTTATCAGAAAACTATGTATTTGATACAGTGTACCAACGATTACTAATTCAACAGAACTTAACCGAGTATGACAATTTCTAAAGTAGGTACATTACTTGTTGGCTATATAATAAAAGGTTTGTAATATGTATTTACCAGGAGGCAAGATTTAGTTAGAACTTCCGACATTGTAGGTGCCGTTATGTTGTCTTGTGAACACGCAGTTTTTCCTGGAAACTTGTGCATCTGTGACTACGTACTACTTTATTGTCTTACTCTTGTGATTATAAATGTACCGGCTCAACTCGCGTGCGTTTTTGGGGGTGGTCCAAGTAGTTTCGGACCTGTACGAGGTCCTTCCTCATGATCGGGTCGGATCGGATCCTCATTCCCGGCGCTTGCAGCGAGTTCGCGGCGGAGACTTACTCTTATGTGCTAGTATAAAAAAGTATGTGATTGTTTGTATGATAATTTTTGTTGTGAAGATGATATTTATGTAAATTTTATACTATGACAATAATTCTAAATAATATGTGCTTACTTGCTTTATCATTTTACTGTAAAGTTAAATTAAATTGTAATATAAAATAAACAAAAAGCGCAGCTGGTAGAAAAGCGAATTCAGTGTATTTATGTATTATTAATCACTTTATTTTAATTTTCCTTAAGTCTGTGATACCATTTAGTTGTGATCTAATTCGCCAAATAAATTTGTCGTCGGGAAACAGTTTTTTATTGTTAAATATTTTCATTCCCTGTTACACTTGAAATACGGAATATGACAGCGATATACGACCGCTATGTATAAATATATAGCGAATTACCTACAGAAACGGTGAGGCAGGACTTTTAAATATATGTACTTATATGCTACAGTCATATCTGCTCAAATATTGTAAGTCCAAGCGCATGCATCATTAGATTTGTCTATAATTTCCTATGGCTTATATGTTTATAAATCGCAGGAATAGGAGTCTAGGTGCCTCATTATGATAACGTAATAGCGAAACTGATGAATTGAAGACCAGAAACAGAAGCAATGATAGGCGGAGTCAGATGATGTGATTATAAGCGTGTTACTCCCAAGTGCAAGTTGACTTCAGCATGTTGTACAACTAAATAAACCGTTATGAAATCCAGGATGTATATTTTTATTTCTTTAATCTGCATCGGCTCGAGCGAAATTAATATCTAATGTGATGCCGATGACAACCTAGACGCTTTCAGCTAAGGCGACTGAACTTCAAATGTTATTAACTGCAGTGTCGAGCTCATATAGGATCGATGTACCCTATTTTGTGTGTAAACATGTGTCTATAAAGAGTACACGTGAGGGTATTATTCACTGATAGTTGACGATGGAAGGTGGATTGGTTTTCAGCTGATCTCGTTTAAGGTCAAGTACGCGCCTTCTTTCCAGTTCAAAATCAAGATGTAGAGCCAATATTGCATCTCTTCATATGCCGCTTCTGAACATCTTTATAGCGTAAGAACTGAACACAGTATTTTCGCTAACCATGTGTTAGTTCACAGATCTGGCATTCGGGATATGTCCATTCTTCTGCAGGGTCTCCTTCACCATAACAAAAAATATTGACTATATAACATAGATGCAAATACACAGCCATATTTAACACCACTTAAAACTGGAAAGGGGTTAGCTTCTTTGCTCTTATAAGTTACGTGACATCTTACCTATATTATTGTGACAGACTCTCAAAAGCCGAATAAGTTTATCGGTGCAACGTGGTTTAAATAATATTATCCATAAGGTTTTGCGAAGCACACTGTTGAAAGCATTGTCCAAAACGGACAAAACAGAGTGAAAGCATTTGCTTATTTTTATACTCATTATTCCTTTTTTTTCTTGTAATTGTCTTAGCGAGAATATTATGGAGGAACTAGCTGACCCGACGAATTTCGTACCGCAATCTGTTTCTTTGCTCTCGCCTTTTAAATCTCTGGTATCTGTTAAAATTTACATTTTAATGATATTCTGTAAAGGGCCGTTTTAATCTACATTACATACACAACGTAACTAAAGTATTTCATTGCTTGGAAAATAATATCGTATTGTTTAAAATAGCTTCGTAAATAACTCATTCTTTTTTTGTAATATGTGAAAGATAAAAATGGTTACTGTGGATTAATTATAAGAGATAGACATATTCAATCAAGGACGTATTACGTTTTTTACGGTACTAAGGGTTGGAACTTCATTACTGGAATGCTAGATGACGTTGAAGTAGCCAAATTTTAAGATTTTTTTGACGAAGAGTTTTTTTATCTTACATAAATTTTTTTTTTTTTTATTAAAAAGTATCCATGCCATTTGTTACGTACCTATTTTCTTATTTTAAAGGAACACTTGAAGTTTGGGTCTCTTAGGAGCTGAACTACAACAGTATATGACCTTTCTTGAACTGCATCTGTGTACCTTATAATTGTAACAAATGGCACAATATATACGTTTCATATTTTTTTCTTATGACATAAACTGAAAAAGACGTCTTTGCAGCTTTTAATAATAATGCAAAGTAAAAGGGTGGATGCTAACGAGTTTCAATTGATCACAAAACGAAGTAGAGTTAGAATCGATTGAAACCAATGATCGAATGAGTTAAATAATGTGTTTTCATTTGACATTGCCGTTTGACTTTAATTAAAACAATAAATTGAGTATCTAAAGATATAGTCCATTTATTATTATTAGTATTATTACGTCATAGATATAGTCAAAGATATAGTCCATTTATTATTATTAGTATTACCTCGTGGCGTATCACCCTAGGTCATTTAAAGGGTAGGCAGAGAGCAACGAATTCCAAATGTCTATAAATAACCCTACAGATCTAATACGTTTCTTGAGCATTCATCACTCTTTTCGTAAACTTAACCTAGTTTTGGATACTTTAGTCTCCCAATATTTTACCAATATTTTGCATATTGGGCTAAAGTTGTGAAAATTGTCCTTTTTCCGTTCTTGTATCTATCAAAATTCACATTTTATAATATTATAGCGCATTTGAATATATTTTTTCCCACGTTGTTGGTGGAATCGATGCAATAAAGTGCTGATCGAGAGGTCCTGGGCTCGATTTCCAGGTCGGATTTTTCTGACTTAGATTTCATAGATTAAATTAATCTAGTTATGCTCGGAGTATGGACCTACGCCCGGTGTATAGCATTAGGCTCGCTACCTATTTTCTGATAGGACGTAAATGTAAGATGAAAAGTGGGAGTGTATCTCTTCTGCGTAGCCCTTGGGGCCTTACAGTCGTGTTTTTATGTTTTTTTATACATCCTATCTTTAAAAAATCTCACACTTGTTACATTTATTGACATAGTGTTTTCATATCACTTCTTTAGTAATTTACGTCGGATACGATTGCCACCAGCATGAATTAATTTTTTTTTGTTATCAAACCTATATAAGTGAGAGCTCATGGGACCGCGATCTGTTTTTCTTTTATAGAGGTTTCTGACTAACTCGAGTTTATAGCTTACAGAGTTATATCGGCAATCTGTCTCACTTATAGAGTCTGTAAAAATATGGTAAATATGTACTTAATTAAAGACAAAATACTATAACTGTGGATATTATATATTTATTGAAACTAGGAGCCTAGTAGCGATCGTAAATCATAAAAAAATCAGTTTGAGCGTTGTGGAGGTTTTAATGTCGAAGACAACGCTTATACAAATCTTTCCTCTGTACTACTTATTGACAACAATCCGTCTCAAGTCTGACATTGACAATGGGAACGTAAATAATAAATGGTTTATTTAATTCAAATTAACTTATTTTAATACATATTACATTTGTAATATGTATTAAGGAGGAAGGAGTGAAGAGGAGGTGAGAGGAGGAGTGCAGCAAGCTAAAATGTATTTACATTTTCACTCCTTCACTTACTCCTTCTCTATGTAAGCTTTAATTATACCGAATCTTACACTTCTCCGTCCGTGCAAGTTTTGTAAAAAGGGGTACAAAGTTTTTGCTTCACATATTGATACATAGATAATGGCTGAACTTATGTTCAGATCAAAACATTTATGTGTTTAATCTACGTAATCTTATAACAACATTTACTTGAAAAAAAATCTGTTAATTTCTTTTGCGATTCTGTTATTATATTTCGTGTATGTTTTTCAAGTTCGAAAAAAATTACCAAATATGGTTTGATCAACCGACGCATATTCATAGAACTTGTAAAGCGCCTCCAATGCCTTTAAAGCTTCTCGTTTTTGAATATTTTGCACCTCTCTATCCAAAACGGTCTTCATCTTCACTGTAATTTCCGTCAGTATACGTGCTCACACAGTTTAGAACGATATTGTCGTCCGTGTATCTGGCGGTAGTCACATCGACGTCAATCTGTACGGAGTTTTTAAAGGTTGGTGTTGTTGAGACATTACCGGTAGTATCCGGTAGTGCACGAGCTTGACCCATTATTCATCATTGCTAGGTCCAACTTCAAGCTCATATTCAAGTTCAGCAACATTTTGCTCGGTCAGAAAGCCTTGTTTAACTGGATCTATACTGAACCCAGGTTTCTTGAAGCAGTTTTTGACAGTTACGTCACTTACTGTTTACCATAATTTTGTTCTGTTAGCAATAATGCAGAAATGTTCATAAAATAAAAGTGATCAAAATTTTGCGAACTTTAATTGGATTGTTATCGTGTCCGCGCCACTCGCCAGTGAGGCGCGCGCTTTGAATGCTTATTGATTTTCTACCAAACGCCATATCGCCCGGCTTTTTTAAACCGCATCGGACGCGCCCACGCGCCCGCTGCCCATCGCTCCACGAGACATTTTAATTAAAATCTCTCATTGCTATTCGTAGGTTTTGTTTTTCTCTCCCAAATTGTATTATTTAGTCAACGGTGTTCTAAAATGTGATGTAGGTTCATGTTAATTGTTTTTTCTCTAATTACGTGTATATCACACATTTGTACTAGAAAACTTTAGTAAAAATAATCAATACTACTCGATCCGGGAATCGAAAACAGGACCTCTCGGTCAGCAGTTGCGTTTGCCACCACTCGAATGGTAATTTGGTAATGTTTCGTATTTGGTAATGTTTTTTAATATTCAGTGATTGATTATTAATTTTTCGTATTGTTTGAAATGCTATAGTTTAAGCAGTTTCATTCTCTTCATGACAGAAGTTAAATTGAAATGAATGTAATTCAATTAATTAGCGGTGTTACAAATCATTTTATTACCTCATGTATGCCCACAGAGCGCAACGTTCACTTTTTGTAGTTTTATTATTGTTATTATGTCATTGTCTTAGATGAAATCAGAGCTCAAAACAGATTTCTACTCTGCAATATATCAAATACATACCTAGTTATATATATATGCGGCACTGCATTTGATTGGCGGGTAAAGGCGTAATACCGGTGGAGTTTATTAACGACCATAATATCATAAATACGAGTAGCTGATGCAGTAACATTGAGGGCTCGAACTAGTAGTATAGACGTCTGTAAGAGCATCCTTGAAACTTGTGATAGTTTTTCAAGAGTTCTAAAATCTAAGAACCGTGGCCTACTACCGTACGAGGGACAGTTTATGACAGCTTCACCAGCTCCACGCTTGCTATCGGCGTCCACCACCACGCTTGCTAACGCCGATAGCAAGCCTGAAAAGCACTAGTAGGATTCTTTCTCGATGGACTCATGGTAAACAAAATGGATAACATAAATAGCTATAAACGTTGACCATTATTTAGTTTACCTATATTTCTCAGGTAGAAAGAAGCAACTAGTAAACGTAGTCATCTTATTCTTCTCATTTTTGCAAGCACGTATCACCTATTTCACAGTGAAGTACAGTGGCAGGGTCCAACCGCCGATTACTGATCTTCACAACTAGACAAGCACTTGAGGAAAAAGCAGTATCTACGATTAATTTCAAAATTTGTCTTCAGTATACAACGTTTAGTCTAATTTAACTGATTTTTTTTCCATTCATATGTTACGTATATCGCAAAGGCATGGATAATGTTAATAGTAAAGTGCGGATGATTTAAATCGCAGAAGAGAAAAACAATAGGATCCATGCAGATCTTTGAGGTGAAACAAGTGACAGATGCGATTAGTCAGCGCGCCGGCCGCCGCTCATTGTGCTTGCGCCGTCGGAACAATCGCCCGTTTGTCCTTACCACCATTGTTTGCCGATTGTGACTTGTGCTCTCATTCGTGTCACATTTGTCATTAGAGCATTTGTCATTTCCATTCAGGCTGCCGTAGTGTCCCGGAACAGCGGCTCTCTTAAGGCTTACCACCTCCACTGTTCTTTGAACCGTCTGCTCGTGAAATCCTTAGGAAACGGTACTGCTTTTAAGACTAGTCTCCCTTACAAAATTCATTGTTACCATGTGATAACTTTAACGTCACTTCATGAATGTAGAGGAAGCACGCCAGGTGTGTGAGGATAGAGATTTTTAGCGCTCGGTGCTTTCTACTTGCTCTGTAAGGACCAGGCGTGATTGTATTGTAATAAAAATTCATGAGAGCAGAAGACTAAAAGTAACGATTTTCGAGTAGGGTATCGGGAGTTTTTTTACCCACGGCCTTTTATTTCTCGATCCAGGGCATCCTTACGGGGCTCGTAAGCTATTAAAGCATTGATTCACATCTAGCCATGACTATAACGATCAATATGCACATAATTGTACATTGTCGTTGGCAACCTGATACGAGTGCACGTATCAGGTTGTCAACGACAAACTTTAATAAATAAAAAATTACGTTGCGATGTAAATGTGCCTTCTGAACTTGAAGAATATAAGGATGTTAATAACATGTAGCATTTTGTTTATATGTATATTTTATAATCGCGGTGTATTGATTATTCTGAAACACTTAAGAACAGTAGCACTTATTTACTGTTACCGCTTCCTTGCTGCTCATAATATATTTAAAGGGACGATTAAATGTATTACGTATGTAGGATTATTACGATAGGTTCGTCTGTCTGTTTACAAATGTAGCTTGTCCTCCTCTCAGTTGACGTTTCATTATGTGTCATAGGCACTACTCTTCTTTCTTAATAGGTTTAGAATTTCGGGCTCCTATTAACGAAATATTATTGCAAGTATATGATTATTATTACGGATGGTATTTTATATTCAAGCTTCGTCCCATGTGGTCAGATATTTTTCACAAATGGATTGCAGCTATAATAGTATGGTATTCATTATTTATTTAACATAAATAGTACAGTGCCAACCTGAATGACCAGGGAGGGTATTATTCGCAAAAAACCTTCAGAGGAGGTCTGTGATAGGCTGAGAAAACTTTGAGATAGGCC
>DWEC01000590.1:0-16241 GCA_018245735.1 Microceris miodesmiata
ATGTAGTAAGTATTGAGAATAAAGTGGGTAATGTAAAAATAAATCATTATTAAACCAACTCCGTGTGTTTCACTACAGTTTGTATCCTTGATTAACAACAAATACAAGTAAGTCCCTTTGCACTAATAGTACCTGTGTGTTAATAATTTGTTACGATCATGCCATTTGTTGCAGTTTTAACAAAAGAATTGATAGAGCCGCACCTGACAGCATACGACATGTCCCGCATAGAGGCCTACTGCAAACAGCAAGCCGATTATAGACTGATCACCGATCTGATCAATCCGATCGCCAGCATCGTGTTTCATACAAAGAACGGTATCAAATTGGATACTGTACAGCAGGTACATTAGTTTATTTCCAGTATCTATATTTAATTACAAGCTTATATCAGTATGTTATTGATGTAGTGTAATAGCGATTGTAATAAAGATAATAAGTAGATCTCAAAAACTGAGGGCTGCATGTAACAATGTTTGAAAGAGACTTGTATCCAGCAGTAGACATCGGTGAACTGAAATGATAATGTTCTCCAGAATTCACAAATTTTTAGTTCTATGACTATAGCATAGAAAATGTTTCAATTCTACCTCAGAACATTTTAACTCGATCAGTTTTTTATTAAGAAGTAATTTATCGTATACAAATCAGACCGTTAAAACAATTATGTTTTCTTTTAATTCCAGGTAATTCTTGTAGCAATGGGTTTCCAAATGAAGGACGTAGACGATGTGGCCTCTGAACTAGATCTACCTAGCTCACAAGTGCTGGCCAAGTTCTACGAGGCCTGCAAGAAGATCAACACAGCTCTCAATACCATTCTAGAAGATAATGTTGCTAAAGAAATCGGATTAGAAGACAAAACTGCTGATGTAGACATGCAGGGACCGGTTAAACAGAGTCTCACTGAGGAACTAACGAAGGCCGCTAAGGTACTAATTTTTGGTATCTGTGTTGCCATTGTGTGGAACTTTAGGAATAAATTTATGTAGTTTTTATTTTTCGTTTTTTTTTTCTTATTGCTATTTGTAATTAGGATTGATAAGTACATATATGTAAGACGTAGTGGTTGGAATTAAAACACAGGGAACCCTAATGTAATCACCGCCAGTATACCAAGTTCTATCATCAAGCACTAGTATTTGCACAGCTGGCATATAAGTAGTAGTCACACAAATTAAAATATGAGACATTCTAAGTTAGTTCATGACAGTAACAGCATATATTCGTGACTGGATATTATTTAAGGTTTTATACAAATACATTTATACATTTCTATACATGGATGAACTGTACTTGATTGAAAGATATATGTATAGTGTATAGATCCATACATTTTATTGAATTTATGCACAAATTATATCATATTAGGAACTTGAACGTAAGCAACGCAAGGAGTTATCGAAGTTGATGGGCGAGGACCTGGCACAGTACCGCATCAAAGGCAGCGACTTGGACTGGGGCCAGGCCTTGGCCTCCTCCAACAAGGCCAATCTTGTCTCTGTTAAAAGGTACCATTCATACTTAAGTATGGAGATTATTGAGAAAAGAAAAGCTATTAATTTATTCACTCGTCATCAAGATGCTTCTCTTGGGCTTGAACAAGAGGGTGACCTTTGTTCTGAAAGGCCTCTTCTACCTTGCCACAGGTCATACTTACTGTGTTCTCAGCATTATCATGGAAATATTTTCCTTTCCATAGTTATAGTAAGTGTTCATTCAACTAATCTGCATGTAATTATATGTTGGTAAAACATAAACGATCTGTAAAAATGAATAGACAATGCTGAACAGTCGACCAACGAAAAGGTAGTTGATGATCGGCAGTTTACATAAAAATTTCTGGACCACCTACTTGGTTATGGTGTTATAACTATTTAATTTTTATCTAATCCACTTTCGTTTATTATCTTTCTGTCAAATAAACTTTGACATATTACCAGATGACTGGTGGTTAATATAATAACTTATTTATAACATTTAATCTCCTAACTCACAGCACCGGCGTGTCTAATATATAAAATACTAAGCATAAATGCAACTCTTGTAACTTGTATAATGAGTCAAGGTATTTTCGATTAATTTCAGTGGAGAAAAACGTCTGGGCGACGACAGCAAGGAGATAGACGATCTCATCGAAGCGCACTCGAACAAGAAGAAGAAAAAGAAAAAACATAACAGAAACCCAGTTTAATATAATAAACATAATTGAGTTAAACTTGTGTTTTAGTAAATAATGCTATTAGTAATTGACTAGGTAGGCGGTCGTAAATAAAGGTATACATAATGAACTGAACTAAGCCACATTCTGTCATGTTAAATATTACATGAAATGGTCAAAACTAATAATGACTAAATAATAAGGTAATAATTAAGATATGATACAGCTCTAATAGGCAGATGTATGCCTGTATGTAGTCATGCATAGGGAGTATTTCCTAAAAGTATATTATGGACCAGGATAAAATTAAGGTTAATATCACTGGTCAAGATGAAGTTGTAAATGTTTCATAATTTTGGATTTGTATGCATGAGCGAAGGTAACGTATTTTTTATATAACTTTTTTCATCTATTTAAAAATAGCCAAATAATTACACAAGTATGTATAGCCGATGAGATCCAGAAATTTTACTACGTAAAAAATACAAACAGCGCGGCACAGCGCCATCTATTATCCAATAGTGAAAGTGAATATAATTAGTGTTCGAGTTCGTTCGTACCGTTCAGTTAATCCGTCGTTATTCATAAAGTTACAGCAGCGTGTTTATATACAGTGTGAACAAACATCAGATTTTTTCAATTACCATATTTTTAACAAGTAGAAACTTAGCAATATTAATTAACATTTAAATTTTAAAAGTAATATATTTAATAATCGAATGAATTAAATGACGGTGGAAGTTGAACCCACAACCCTTATTTTAGCAGTTAGGTTTATTGACTACTGGATCACCGGACTAAAATAAGATGGTAGGAAGGAAATACCTGTAAATATAGCAGCATGTCCACGAAGCAAATTAAATAAACCCACAAAGCTTCACTCATTACCTATGAGAATTGCTACTTTGTATATTTTTTGACATTCCAATTTATCTTCTGGTGTTTGTATAGCAAACCAGGTTAATAGTTAAATACGACTAGAATAGTCAATCTTATTTTTGTGTTAACAGATTATGTTTCATGTGTTGCCAGCGTGGACTCAAACCCCGCCATATCGGGGTACTAATAATTGCTGATTATAATGGGATATTGAAAATATGTGGTGTCAGAAGAAAACAAAGAGTTCAATAATAATTTCTATAATTATTGTAATATAAAAAAGTGTAGGTAGTTATTCAACCCTTGGAATAGACAATAGATATTTCCTCTTAAACATAACAAATATGGGTGGCGGCGGGCGGTCGCGAGTAAAAAAATATGAATTTGTGTCGCCGCGGCCGGCGGCCCCACCGCTCCATACCACCTTTACAATATAATGTGATCTAAGAAAAATAATATTTTCGTCTAACGCCCTCTGGCGAGCGCGTGGTTAAACAATTTTATACTATAATTAATTTGTCACTTAGTTTAAAGTACATGCACTACTCGTTATAAAAGGAGAAAGCTGGACCTCGTACCCACTTCCTTTCCCCCATCATAAAAACAATATTGAACTGTATTATTGACCCTTTACCGTTGCGAGCTAGCGCAAGGCCTCCTTCAACAATCGTACGAGCTCCAGCCACGTTAACACTATTAACTACCTCGATAATAATCAAAAAACCATTCGCTACAAAAAAAACGCTTAGAATCTCGTTCCGGAGTCTCCGTGGCTAACGGTATTTATACGGCATTTATACACTATTTCTCACTTTCTTAACAGGATACATTTAAAATAACAAATTCTTATATTACCTAAAGCGATTTCTCAAAGTTACAAATATAATATGTTAAAAATAAAATACCATAGTGTTATATTTTTACAAGATCGTCTAAGAAGAAGTATTTTGTTGCGACATCATAGCTGGCTAACGACGCGCAGAGGAGACGTGGAGTTGTAAGCGGCGAAGTAATTACTCGTTCAAGAGGGTTAGCACTTGGCATGGGATCTGCGACTCTTGGCACTTTGACTTAACGCTAAAAAATTACATTTACAGCCAACGAAATGGAGATAAACAATTAGTACCAAATAATTAAAGCCCTTAGAAAATTTTTCGTTCGAAGTTTCGTATCTAATTATGATAGATGAAGACTATTTATTTTGCAAGAGAAACGTCACGCACAAGCTTCAGCTAAACAGAACTTCACGAACATCGACGACATAATTATTTAAAATACTTAATACAAATCTTTTCTACCTCATTTGAAATTACATATATATAAAGTATGTATGTAGATATATATAACCTCGGTTGACCTTATTGTATGTAGGTAAAGCAGTTTACAGCGACACGTCGACTAGAGCGTACGAACATAACTACACTTAATTTAATTAAACATTACATAATGAAATACACGGAAGCAATTCCACACTAAATCTTATTGCCACTCATAAATTATTGCTACGACATACACATAAAGATCTACTACGTATATTTAAATTGTAAATATAATCGATAATAATTACACATTATTATTATCAATAAAACGAAAATGATTTAAATTATTGCATTTCAGTTCAATATTACAAGTCAGCAGGGGTTCTCTTTACCGCTCTACGCCGCAATGGTGCATAGTGATTAGTTAGAAAAACCACGACTCAATACCATTGAAATAAATATGCAGTTTTTTCATTCATGAATGCGCAATATTTGTGTCGCTTAACTGAATGATCAAATCGTCACTGACCCAGAATGTGTCGTTAATTAACACGAATTTAAAATAATCTGTGACAGCTGTCAAAAGCATCGTAATCGGACTGTCGTTTGCGGCTATGGACCATTGTGTAGAGAGTCGCATGTTTCTAGTACATAGATGTACAACAAGTGCATAGTGTACAGTGCGAGAATAATCCAGTACAATGAAGTGATTACTTCAACACCGAACGGCGACAATGCAAATTTCTCGCCTCGCATCGGTACACCCAAATGAAATTGCCGACTGACCGTTCCTCACTAAGGCACAATATATTTTTAAATTTCCGTTTTGAACTTCATTATAATACGTACATAAAATATAAATAAACGAATTCAATTCCCCGCTATAAAACATGAGGTATTCGCTCTAGCTGTTACCTACTTAATTATTTAATATTAAAATTTTAAGAACACTCACGAAAAACCCTTATCGACTATTAATGCTGTCTGATTTAACATGATATATTCAAAAATATTCATGTATAGCTTAACATATATCGCTCTATAAATCCGAACGTAACTAATTGTAAGCAAAAACGCTATTTCATACCATAATTATACATACCAAGCTAATAAATACCTTATGTAACTTATGTCCGGTAATAAGTTAAAATATTTAATAAGCCACTAATTGCAGATAACTAACAACTTCTCCGCCGCGTGCTCGATTTGAATATTGATCGTAATCTTCTAATTTATTTGGTCCAATCACTACATAAAGAGATCCATATTGCTTTTACGTAAAATGAAACACCGTTTCATTTATAATTTCTGTTAATCAATCAACAAACAGATTTTGAACACTAAAAGTCAACGGTCAAATCAACAAAAACAACAATATATAAAAATCGACATATTCATAACATAAGTAGATTCGTCAGTAATGTTTTAATTATTTACTGTATGTAACTAGTTAACGATCCAATATTTGTGATTTATATGAACAGGCACTATATTCATGATTTGTATAAACCATGTATATTTAACAGGTTAGAAGTAGACTGCAACTAAGCACTGGTCACACGATATTGCAACCATTGGGACTTGAGTTTAATGATTAGCATGTTAACTGTAAGATTTTTAATAGCAAAAATTTTCATGTGTAAAAATCGGTGTGAATCTATAGTGAACAAACGTGCGGGCACATTAGGCTGATTGTAAGATTGGGGCCAATCCTTTAGGCACAAACTGGTAATAAAGCAAAATTAATTAGTTTTCGTTTAAATTTAACGCGTTATTTTATGAAAATGTTATTTTATAAGAAACGTGGAACGTTTCCTCTATTTGGAAAATTAAGCTTTTAATATCGGGTTGTGTATATGCCAATTTGTTGCTTTTACGATATAAATAATATGAGGACTATCAGCTTATATCATGTATGTATGATTAATATCCGAGTATTCCCGGAGTATTTCTAAGAATGTTTGTTAACTTCGGGATGTGATCTCACTTCTTGCAATCAACGTCCTAAAATGCAAGCTTATATGTGTCGTTTCCTGTTTATTAATTGAATTCATCTCATTATTATAACAACTAATAGAATAATTAAGTCAAAATTCAAACCGAGCATTAATATATCATTCACTGGACCAAATGTTAGAATAAACCACAATACTTTTTGTTTTCAAGGCTGCTATGACCAACTTAAATACAATATTGCTTCAAGATATTTAAGTGGCAACACTGTACCTAAGATCTGTCATGTGCCCTTATCAATGGAATGTTTTATCCTAACAATTAGAAAAGTGCTATTACACAATAACGTTGATAAACATTTCAATAATATCCACTGAAGACTCGTTGATCTTTCAGTACGTCTATAAGGCAGACAGATAAAAACGAGGTCGGTTTAGTATTGCTATATGTTCTGTAACTTAATATTGCACCGAATGACATTTATACCCGCAGTTAGTGCGCGACAAAGTATTTTGGTCCATGTTAATTGTCGATTTAAATTCATCATCATCAATCCATTTGTCATTCCACTGTTGAACACGGGTCTTCTATTAGAGTAAGAAGGGTTAAGACAAGTCTGCCACACTCGCTATGTGCATATGTTGGCAAATATCGCATACCTTAGAGAACATTAAAGAAAGCTCTAAGGCATGCAGGTTTCCATGCATTGTTTTCCGTCACCGTTACAGTGTCAAATTACAACATTGTAGGTACTACGTGAAGATTGAACCATACATTTTTTGAACATTTCTTAAAATTATAAAACTTCTGTAAAAAGAGTAATACATGAGAAAGATTAAAGTATCTTTTTAGCAGTATGTATGTTTTCGAAGACAATTTATGATCGTTTTTGTTCGAGTTTCGTCGCACGCTAAATGCGGGTAGCAGCTAAAACTACGTTACCAGCTAAATAATTACGATATCCGACTCTTGGTGTTACAATTGCAAGAATATTGCCGTGAACGAACTGCGAATATACTACACTTATCTATCGTATACGAAAGCGCTTCGCGAAATACTGTCTTCACACTACACTACGAAAAAAGTAAAAAATTATCGAGCGCTGTATTAATAAGCGCCTGCGAATAAATATTAGCAAATTTGTACAAATGTGCGAGATGGAAACGTGTGCGGATGTAAACGGGAAGGAATTTAATATGAAACAAATGGAATTTCCAAAAATAATTTACCATTTGGTGTAGTGTGAAAACTGAGGCCGCAGTCAGAGTCGACACTGAACAACACATTCCTCACCTTGTGAGATACTTCAACCCGATGTCCTCTTTCTTTTAATTCACATTATTATCTCATCATTTATACGCAGTATATAATTGTGACATAAACATTAACGTTAGACATTTAAAATTGTCAGACATGACGATTCCCTTTGAATATATTCTATTTGCATTTACGAACATCTGGCCACGGCCTAAGGCGTTTGTACGGTCCTACAATTAATTATTCGTTTTTATTGTTATTCTAACAACACGAATAATTGTACGATTATAATTAGCAACGAATGGAACCGCAGTAATAATGAGCTTGCAGCGATCCATGTAACATCGACACACAGACACCTAGTACTTATGATAATGTATCTATATTTATATATATAATCCAATTGTTCTAATTGATTCCGGTATTGTTAGAATAAATTGCACGTATACAAATTCAGTATTAGTTGTGTATTAGAATTAAATTTTTGCTTAGTGTCTTGTTTGTATGTCATTTTTGGTGTTACGATATCATTTTGAGAGTGGGTAAGGTTTATATTTGAAAGCCTTAACATTACTAAATATTTAATGCATCCAGTATTAAAATGAGATAAATAAAGACTATTTAGATACCGTGTGTTTAACATCGGTTTGATGCTATTATTACTTACGTCTGTTCAATGATTTTAACTTTTTTTTTGAAAATAAGACGGTTACATTGAATGCGATTCTCTTAATGGTCTCTTTAGATTCTTACAGTGCAACACTATGTTTTTAGAGATTTTATATTTGATTATTACGTCTTTTTTTACCGAACATATTTTATTAAATGTATTCAATATAGCTCTTTCACAGACGATGCGTAACATCATTGACGTCGTCGTTAATCTGTCGCAAACATAACAATTGAGCTTGAAAATAAATGTGTCAGGGTTGCCAGTTGTGTTGCCTATTTTCCTAACGGGTCTGAAACGGTTTTAATGATAGGCAACGATTTCCTAAGACACAACTATACTGAATTCATAATTAATATACCTATCCTAAACAAAAGTTTTTAATATAAGGCAAACGTAAGTACGTTAAAACGAAATATTCCACTCTTGCAATGAGAAGTAGTTTTTGCTTTTATAACTACAGACACTCGCTGATAGTAAAAACATTTTGGTGACGTAAATATGAGTGATCAACGCACCACCAACAAAGTTATATAATGACGGAACCTTCCCATCGCATGCGAAGACGAAGAAGCGAGTAAGTACCTAAACGCTTAGATTACACGCCTTGTTTAACAACAAAGGCCACTCGTACATTACAAAACAAGAGTGAAACGTTCATATGTTCAATTAATGCCATGTTATAAAATCAAAAAGTCTTAATAAATGCATCTAAATATCTCGCTCGTTACTAAATTCTCGACCGCTTACTATGCGATAAGTACCTAAGGCGGTATCGCTTATATTATTATCAAAAATTGGTGTAATAATGGTGTTATACGAGCCGAATTGACAAAAGGCAATATTAAACTACGCGAACATCGATATAAAAAGCATTTTCAAAACATTGACTATTTAACAACTTGCTACGAGGTGCCGTTTCATTTCTTTGGCATTTGACAAGCAATGTCAGTGTCAAAACAGATCGTTGACATTTCATAAATTGACAGTTACAATATAATAAATATCACGTCCAATAAAACGAGCAATCGACGAATTGATCAATGAGAAAGGAAACAAAAAGGTGAGAAAAAAAAGCAAACCAAAAATACAATTATACATAAAAATTAATGTATTCTATCATCAAATAACATAGGGTAATAGTTACACAGCGTAATAAAATTAAAGGAAAACAAATTTATACATATTTCTTAACGGAAATATAATAAAAAAAAACAAATTATACATGCTATCAACACAAAATGCTACTTATGAAATTATAAAGAAAAAAACAGAACTATACAATTGCCTATATAAAAAAACCGATACAGCCTAACGCGTCCCCCACCAGCGTCCTCGCGATTATCATTTTTAATCTACACTTAATAGCGTACATAAGTAATGTCCATACAAAAAAAATTTGGCGTCAATTTTAGGGATAAATCAGTTTTTCTTTCATGTTTGAGATTAACATTTCAAATTATACACGTGCGCGATACAATTATACATAGTAAAACATCGTGAGGTAACTCCATTGACACTACACATACATACATATACATATATGTATATATACATACATATATGCCATTCAAATTATACATCGTAGCAAATATATTCACTATTTACTTGGTATTAATTAACAAAGCGATTGCACTATTAAAATGTATTAAAATGAATAAAAATAACAGATGTAATTGTGAAACTAAAAATTAAATAGAATTCATTGTAGGATTTCAAATAATTCACTTTCAATACGACATAAGTTCAAGTACAGGCAGGTACAAAAATGTACTATTACTTATCTCGGAAACTTCACAACTGTACACTGAAGCGTCATTAGTATAATGATTTTGTATTTAATACAAGGGTACAATTCATTGTTGATCGATGGTAGGTAGCCTTTAGAGGGAAAATCATGTCACGGCAACAGGGGGCATGGTCACCATACATGTGAAAATGCCACGAGGCACCATAAAGTTAAAACTAAACTCGAATAACAAATAGAAACAAAAATGGAAGTAGAGACAGATGCATCTACGCCAAATAGAAAAAAATTGAATAATGTATAAATTCCGATTTTAATTAAACATTAATACAGCGTCCAAATAATAATGATAATAATCAAAATAATGAGAATAATCACAACAACAGGCAATAATTAAGACAGAAATAATAAAAATATTAATAATGATAATAAAAAACAACAATCATAAGCACAGCAAGGCGACCACGGTACCAGAGACAACAGATCTTTGGACAGATGTTATCCATAGATAAGTGGCGCCTTGCCTTCGTTACAATTAAGTAAAATTCGCTTCGTTTAGCAATAATAATAATAATTTACACAATGTTGAAATAAATAACGAAATAAAAACAAATATATATGTGTGTTTCATATATGTATGTATATGCGTGTGTGTGTGTGTACATGTGTATATATACATACACACATATATACACATACATACATATTTAAAGATATAAATAATGTAAAGTAATTTGTGCGAAATAAGTACTGAATGGATTTAGTCCGAAGCCGAATGTGAAATGACACGTGGAAAATAAAAAAAACAAATAATTTGCCACAGAACATAATCACACTAAAAGAAACACGATGTACGTTATCTTATTCGCTTATTTTAAGTAATTCTTTACGTTTGTATATATTTATGTACATATATATATATATATATATGAATAACCAATTTGTCTGTACTGGGGTTTGTCCGATACTTGCATACAGATAGACAGACGGGCACGCGCTGGCTGCCGCGACCGGGCACAGCAGGTAACTAGCGTAGGGTAATATTATTGAATAGGTGCGAAATATTAATGATCGCGCGGCAAAATGGTTACACCTAGTAATAATAGTAACATACTAAACGAACGCTGCAAGCTCCCCTAGCGAACATTTACAATATCCATCCATGGTCGTCTTGTTTCTTTTTATTAGATAAATTTGAAATCTTATACACGGACCGTTCACGTGTCGAGACGCCGTGTACGCTTGCACTCGCACGCCGCACACCACCCTCGCACTGTAGTCTCTTAACAATTATCGTGTCTATACACTATCTCCTCGTCCGCTTAGCTATAAATATAGTTCACATATAAATTAAAATATAGAATGAAAACTACACATCTCTTATGTTATAATATGTACAAGACATCTCGCTATTCAACATATTGTTACAAATGTCGGCATCTCGTCCGCATTGTGTCGGCGAGGCGGCCGGCGGCGGGCGCCCGCGAGCCGCGAGCCGGCGACCGGCCACGCACGCGGTGTTGCTCCCGCTCGCTCGCTCGCTCACAATAAACTCTCATACAAAAACCTACCAGCCACTAACGTTTATGTATATCCATTACAAAATGTATAATATAATATTATAATATATATATATGTATATTTACAATCACAACATAAATTTGACAAATAACTGAGAGAAATACGAGATACATATTATTGGTCTTACCGAGTGTTTTCAGAACAATACCTCTTAGAACATTTTGTCTTTCGGCGAATAGGCATTTTTTTCCTTTAGCTGATAATAACATTGTACTTGACATTCACAATTCTTAAAAATATAATATTTGCACGTCACCATTCGACCGATGTGTCCACGATAAAACAGTTGTTCTCAACATCTCGAATGTTCCGTTCAGACGAATTTTTGAATAAACATAATAATACAGATATATTAATAATTCAATCAATAAATACTCAAAATAATCTAGCTGATCTAAACACAAGTGTTATTGTCATATGTAAAAATCATTACGCTTTGGACGTCCATAGCGCGGCACACGTCCGAATAAAACATTGCTTTTAAAAATATTTGCACAACTGTCACAAATCGTTCATCCGCTGATATGTATACGAAATAATGCTCTAACGAATGATGTTACGAGATTTGCTCATCTATTGTTCTGCGAGTATTGATTTATTTATAACGCGTTAGGAACATTTAAGTAGCGTGTACACGTGTATTGTTCGTGTTGGTGTATTTAATATGTATAAACGATTGAATTGTATTACACCGTTTTAAGCACAGTCTTTCCATTTATCGCAAGACCCCTTTTATCGGTACGTAAGTGACATAGAATAATAAAAAACCAAAGGAAAAAAATATAGAAGAACTAACACTACTAAAGACGTCCGAACATGCCCGCCAGCTTCTTCGGTCAAACTCTGAAAATTATTGCGAAAACCTACAAGTGATCCCATTTGTACTGAGATATTTTTTTAATCTCAATTGGGCCCCACACGCGATCACGCCCCGTGTCGTATATCTCGCGATCAACTACAAGCGAGCAACTCGCGTGCAGCGTACTATTATCAACCACTGAATCTAGACCACATACATTTCGAAATTTTCATTACCACACAATCCTAAACTAGCTTACAATTTTTAATATACAATTAAAGGGAAAACAATACCTAAGTGTCGTTATCAAATGTTGTCCGGTCACACCGGCGTAGACAGTAACGATAAGTACAAGAGAAAAGGCACAGAAACAGTGGCCAATATTATACACCGCATCAAATTATACTCGGTATCAATCGCGGCGTGTATAACTACATGCATACGACCGAAGACGATTATACATCGGCCAGACGTATAATTCGATCGGTCGGCGTCAATTATACAGCACGCGCATTTCGCGTCAAATGTATAATGTCAAAATGTTAGCGTAAATCGCGTTTCATTATAACATACAATTCGTTTTCGTGCTCCCGACGGTTCTCACATTGATAGACAGCGAGGTGGTGTAAAGAACTGGAAAATCTTACGATATGGCTATTCTATCACTTAAAAACGCTACACTGGCCGCGCGTGTACACAATTATACATTTATACACTTATACACTCTGTTTCTGGTCGTCATTTTGGAAAGCGAAACGCGACCAATTTTGGACGACATCATCGCGATTCTGTTAAACATTATTCTGTGTCTCTCAAAAATCTCAAAAGGTGTATTTTTAAAACTTTCATAGAAACAATAATAGTAACGACTAACGGACTGCCTTGAATTTATAAAATCATATTATTTATAGCAAATTTAATTTTTAATTACAGATATTTTAAATTCATGGCGCCGTTATTATTGTATCAGATTTGTATTTGTTATATCTCAACACTTGTTGATTTCATTTATCTACCCACGCTGTAGTAATTCGTGGATCGAACACGTACATCTTATGAGCCAATGATTTGAGATTACTGCTGTATACGCTTATTGTAATAACTAACACGTATTCGTTTTCAACGGCAAATTTACCATTTATTGGACTTTACAAATATATTCCACGAAAAAAAAAACTTTACTCATTGTCTAAGAATGTTCTAGCGTTTTTAAAACAAAAATACATGACTAAAAAAAGTACTAGCGCAAAGACGTCAATACGACATAACGTATATTATTTATTTACCTTAAATTATCAGGAAGACGATTCCAATGTTCATACGTTTACCCGACTGTTAATATTTCACTAAAATTTTACTACTGGAGCCATTCTTTCAAAATCTACCCTGAAAAGCTTTTCACGTTTTTTTTCTATATTTAATCTGCCAGAGGAGCCACCTGATGGTAACTAGTCACCGTCGCCTATGTGCATGTGTAACACACTCTTTACATCTTTTTTGTTATTAATATTGGTTCAGCACTCATTGGAGAATGGAAAATAACAAAAAACGTAGCATCACGTATGTTACCCCGGAAGAGGTAGGTAGAAGAGAATAGTACACTCCCATGTTTCACCAGTTACTTTTACGTCTCCCCATGGAAAAGAGGTTAAGTCTATTGCTACACACCGGCCACATGTCCAGTCTCAGAGAGAATATGTCAGTTAGAAAAATCCAAAAGTAATGGATTTTTCTAACTTACATTTTCTTGTAGAAATTTCGGTTAGCATAGTACCCGACCCGAGACTGCCGAACCAAGAGCCGTTCAATCAGCAGTCGCACTTGCAACAACTAGATCAAAAAGACAAGCAGTGAAAAATAACACTCAAATACCTACCAGTATTCATTATTTTGAATTTGTGAATTCTAAATATGTATAAACTCCATACATGGCGCTGTGCGCAGCATGACGTCACTTTCAATATTAACAGTCGGCTATTCTACACCGCGTTCGTATAATTTCCTTTCCGTTTACTTAACGTGCAAACGTAGCGAGTTCTGTTTACCAGTTTTCAAAATTAATTAAATACTTAACAGTGGCAATATCAAAAAACAAGTATTTCTTTACCAATATATAAATCATAGTTACTAACGAACATCAAGAACACCAAAGTTGACTATAAATCGACAACATTCATAAAACTATATTATTCTTGGTGTTATACAATATTTTCAAAATATTTCGAAGCACATCGATATTTTTAATTTTTGTTTTGTTTAATTATATCAGTTACGATTTATTTCACAAGAGATCTTTAGTACAATTTCATAGAAAAAAAATTGAGACTGAAGGCCCGGCGTTTTTTTTATTCTATGGAAGTATGAATACTCACCTTTAACATGTCTGAAAAGTTACGTAAGTTCTTCAATTTAAATCAATAAATTATTCGTTTCCATTAAATCGTTTCCATCCATTCGTTTAAATCAATAAATTATATCGTGTATTAATTATATTGAATGGAAACCTCATAAGGATCCCGCCTCAAAATTCGAGTGAGTAAAAATTCTCTCTCTAAAAGGCGGGTGAGGTCTGTCAACTATATACTTTTTTTCTCATTCCAAGAGGAGGCGAGTCTTCTATAGAGGAATGAGAAAATGGGTCCAATATATTATATGCAAAGGACACAGATTATATTGAATTGGTTGGATTATAATAATTTTTATATTTAATAATACCTTCATACGTCTCGCAAGAAGAATCATAGGTCTGAACGACCTGAAGAAGACAGTTACATACGGCTGGACTCAACAGGTCCAGGACCAGGTGGAGTGGTCTCGATTAGAGGTGTATGTCCTGCAGTGGACCTTCAGCCTTACCTATGGATGGTTACTCATTTCATTATAAAAAAAACCATCACTGTAAGGCTTGTCGTAAACAGTAATTTGGAGTGTTGCGATGTTTCATGTGTTACGTATTAAATAAAATTATTATTCTATACAGAGAAAGTGACACAAAATTTACAACAGATGGCGTTAAAATTAAAAAAATAAAATTATAGTTCCAGAATTGTCGATCATTAAATAATTATATTGGTTGCACTGTTGACCATCATTATATAAATGCTTTGAAATACATTTGCGTCATAATCTGGAAGGTATATGTTTGTTATATATACTTTTTTATCATACACGTCCATGTAGACTTATCTATATTCTGGAAGAACGTGTTTAAATCAGTTACAATTATTGCGTTTTATTTGAGTTAAAATACAAACTCTAATATATAATATAACACACCATTCACGATAAGAATGTAATGAAACATCTGTGAGTTTATTAACTTAATTCCACTTGAAGCTTCGTTGTGAGGTAATTATTTACAGCGGTGTATAATAATAATAATATGATGTGAAAAAATAATTTATTTTCAAATTACTTCATAAAGTTATATACGAGGTGACAAATTAAATTAATAATAATAGTAGTACCATTAATAATAATAATACACTTACAAGGGCGACGGTTCTTTGAGCCAATATTTTGAATATTAAGGCCCCAACATGTATAAATTCAAAATTCAAATAATTCAATGACGTCAAGACACAAACGCCAGACGCAGCATTACATTCTCACCGCATAAACCGCGGTATCAAAATCGAGTGTATAGTGTTGATGACACGCATGACGCAGGACAGGTCGTCAACAAGTAGGGTTAGCGGTTCAATGTCGGTAATTAAGTACAGAGCGGACATACGGTCGCGTGCCTCGAGCACTAGATGATTGCGAGGGAGGCGAGGCGTCAGGCGAGGCGTCAGGCGAGGCGTCAGGCGCCGGGCTCGCCGCGCGGGTTGCAGGCGGCGCACGCGTACGGCAGCGGCACCATGTAGTAGCCGCAGTTGGCGTAGTGGCGCACCAGCGCGCGCGGGGCGGGCGGCGCGCGCGGGGCGGGCGGCGCG
>DWEC01000591.1:0-16236 GCA_018245735.1 Microceris miodesmiata
AAAAAAAATTCTGAATCTCGAATATCAAAAAAAATATCTTGAATTTAATTTACAAAATACAGAAAAAAAAACACATTTTGTGTGTTATGTTACTTTCCGGTTACGAAACTTGCTCGCTTCCAGAACATCCGCTGCATTTTACTGAGTATTCCAATTACGATATCTTTAATCTCATGACTTACATATATATGCTATTTCAAATACATTCTGTTTCGTTTGTAATTTTTCTTTATATCGGCTTGATGTATTTCTTATATACATTTAAAGCATATTCATCGACTTGTTGCAAGAAGTTCACCCGTGAATTTCAAAATATCATTTCAGCCTTTCTCGTTATAAGCATAATCCACTGTAACAGTCCATTAAATACTTATTGCAGCCAACATTGAGCCGGGACTAAATAGAGATTCAAACAGCAAACTAACAAATAATTACACTGTTAATTATAATACTTGATTTTGTCGTATAATTTGCGGAATGTCCTTTATAATGCAATAATTCAGTTTTACATTCTATGCATACCATAGTATTATTTCGAAACGTGTTCAAACTGGATATATTTTCGAGAATCGTTTACCAATATAGACCTACGTCCTCAGTATACAAGGATTTCAGCACGGCAATTTACCAATTCAATAAAAACATAATTATTGCATATGCGAAAAGAAAAAATATTTTTCCGAGTCAGAGAAACGTCATGATATACTTAACGGTTATTACGAACAAGGCGAAGAAGAAACAATCCTAGTATACATAAACATTAACAAATAATGCAATATAATACTAAAGTGTAAGAAATGTTATTCGACTAACGAAAAGTGACCACCGCGCGGACCCCGTCGCATCATTTAATTATTCCGTGTCACATACAAATATATTAGTAACATAAATACATTATTTCCACGTTTCGTACCACTTATATATAATCCGAACATGATTGACATTAAACCATGACTTTAATCACTCATTATAAACAAAAGTTTAATAATACTGATGTAATATAGTGGTTGAATTATTAATTAAAAAGAGAATAAAACAAAATAATATCTGTTTTAGCGATTCCATTTCAAAGATTCAAGCTGTGTAAAGACGGCTAGTCTATTTCAGATCGTAAAATTCCGAATGAGATTCGACGAAGCGGTGAGTTATAATCCTGCCGGAGTCCACCACCGGAGTCAGCAATTCTTCGGATGGCACTTGAATTCTGATTCTATTATCCGGTGTCATGTTAGTGGATCCGTTTGTCGTGTAGAACCCTAGAGAGACAGGCTTGTGATGTTCTTCGTACTTGTACTTGGCGGGACTGCTGGTGGGGTGCAGGTGCGAGGGGCTGCCTGACAGCGGGTTATACGTGACGTGGATGCGCACCACGTCCTCTGACAGTGGTGAAGCGGAAGGCGGGTGCGGCGTGCCCCGCGGCGTGGACTGAGCCGTCGGCGCCATTTGGATGCTCAGGCCGCAAATACCTGAGCTAAAATTCGAAAAGAAAAACACATCATCAGTTAACAATGACGCTAGAATGTAACCTTAAACACCCACGATTGACAGCTGTCAATAACAACATCAATAGATGGTTCATATGTACTTTATAAAGTCCAAATTAAAATATGTATTTTAATTATAATATAAGAAACTACTAAAAAAAATATAACCTGTACACGCAATTGCGTTGTGGTAGGTTGTTAATCGAGACATGTGCAAAACTATGCTTTTCATTTAAGCTACCACGAAACCGAACGCGGTATATTCATGTTTTTAATAAGTCACCAACAATCTGTACAGTAATTCATTTATTGTAGTTATTATCAGTGTTGCGAAAGTTAATTTGTTCCCGCTGAGTGCGAGAACAGTTATATGCGACGACTGGAATGTAAAACAACCATGAGGAACTGTAACAATGATAGAAATTATAACTGCAAGACCATAGAATAAGCAAAACACGCAAAATAATATACACATGAACACAGTGTAGAGGGGCAAACGAAGGGAAAAGGTCTCGTAAAAAATTCGGTTACGATTAAATAATATACAGATAAAGTTATATTCTTCCGTCGCGTATCGTGTAAATCTACACCATAGTCGTACTGTATGTAGGTTTACTCTGTTCAATACGTGAGCGTACTACGCAGTACGATTGTGCTACGCGATCGATTTGTAATACGCATTACGTGTAACTTGAAACCGGAAAATTTATACGTTCACCTCATTTCCTAAATAATGTCTATTGTAACCCTTATTAATCTCAATTACGGATATACAATAAACAAGGCGAACATTCTTATCATAATCGACCTATTATAATTCCACTGTTGGAATATGGGTCTCCTCTCAATATTCTTAATATATTTATAATTACATTTCGTTATTACGACCATAATTTAACGAGAAACGTTACCTCACACCCGGTTTTTATTTTGAAAAGGCAGGTTTATTATTTTAACATTTTTTCAACAACACCTAATGTCACATTAGTAATGTGCAATTGTAATGTTAAGAAATATATGTAAAGTCACAATTACACGATGCTGACCATCATATGAACATAAATAGGTACAATATGAAATTATTTCTTCTGGAAGGGCACTCCTCAAAGATTTTCACTACCTATTTTAGAACACCAAGCTCTCCTCACTATGTAACATTTAAGAATACATTCTATCCCACTTTTAATTTAACATTTTGTATGAAAAAATAATTTGTACTTCTTTTACATTTCAATTACACATTCCTCAGTCAAATTTGGATTTTGATCACTCAAAATAGATATTAGCAAGAGTATAAGTGAGCAGTGGAAATATCGTAGGTCTGAATCTGGATCTGAACGTTTATGTAGTTTATGCCTTAATCTACGTGTTTATGGATTTGGATATTGTGCACGAGGAATCTCTAGGTGTGTCACTAATATTGTGAAATTATATACAGTAATTTTAAACTGTCTAAAATTCATAATATCCCATTTTCTTTGACGTAAATACATGTCCATTAGCGCATCACGGGGAGAATGGGGTGGGGTGGTAAACATCTTCAATAGTGTACTGACGTCGGTTTCTGAATATTATAACCATCAGTGTACTTTAACCACAAGCTATCATTGCGCGGCAGCATATAGGTAAAACTTAACATGGAAATCAAGAAAAATAACTTTCGATGCACATTAAACATGTGTCACTTCATAAATAGGTGATGTCTATTTACGGTATATTGTTAATAATTGAGTCCTTGATATTGCGTGTTTTTAAACGTGTAACAAAGTTTCGATTTAAAGCAATTGCTGTGTCATAACACGAATCATATGGGACATACAAAGTTCAGCTACGTCCTACAACAAGCGAGTCTACGCTTAGCATTGTATTCGGAAGCAGATGAGGGTTGTATGAGTGAGATGGACGTATCGCAGAAATGCGACAGAAAGATTGTCAAGCGATAATCGAGAACTAGGCGGGGGGGTCGCTCGAGGGCCAGTGGAGTGGACTCACCTCGGAGAGTGATAATGGCCGGACTTTGTAGATATTGAGCCGACATACGGACCCGGTCGTAACACTGGATAAACACTAAGCAGAAGAGAAGGACACGTAACAAATCTGACACATTGCATTGTACGCTACAAACAATATCTAGGTACTTAACATTAATTCTTCTCAATTTATTGTCTACGTCATACCTGTCACGCCATCTACCAATTTTATACAATCAATCCAACATTTCAAAAATAACTTCATTATAGTAAAATTATTAACAGATCACTGTCATTTATAATTATATTAGTCACTTTGTGTCTGTCATAGATACTACTCAATGTTAGTGAACGCGAATGCATAGTATGTTCACACCGCTAGTAATAACTTAAACATATTATACATTATATACAAATCAATAAGGTTTCATGCTGTTGAAATAAAGATACATACAACGCAAATGTATTAAAGGAAATCTTCCATAAAGTTAGTTTGATTAATAACATTTGGAACGCGAAGCTAACATCGTGAGGCACATGTGGTGTGGTGCTTGTCTAAATCTACCAAGACATCTCACCCATCTGACCCTGTGGCGTCGTCGCTGACGTTGCTGTGCGTGTCGAGCGAGTTCTCGGGCGCGTGCGAGCGGCCGCTGGAGAACACGCTGAGGTCGGCCGTGCTCGTCACGCTGGTGTTGGCCAGCGAGCGCCGCGACCCTAGCGCCGACACCGAGTCCTCGCAGCGCCCGCCGCCCGCCACCCCGCTGTGCTCTGTCGACAACCCCACTTCCACATCATTGCACGAACGAACACACACACGAAAGTCACCGATCGCTTCTAAGCGCAAAACAAACTTTTTTCTGAATGTTAATACATACTTCGCGTAGACAATGAGTCCGAATGAAAAGCACAAAACAAATCCCTAAGATACATGCAAATTAAATTTCACCATACTTACTTTACTTTTAATATCTATACGCACACACACGCACACATTTCAAGCGAATAAACTGAATAGTGCCAGAAAGCGCACATGCAAACGTGAGTGAAAACATAAAACCTCTGCTCATTACTTGAACGTGAGAAAAAAAAACACATTTTACATTACTTCTTATTTATTGCTATTTACACATAATTATACTTTCTTTTCCGTTGGCTTTCGCACTTCCCTATTTTAGTCGATTTAATGAGGAAACTATGACGTTCGGGAGGGCCGGTGGTTTCGAGATTGGAGGTCAGGAGCGGGCACTCTTGGAGCATATTGATCGTGGCATGCGAGGTGTGGAGAGGAATGTCGACTTGGGGTTGAGGATCTGAATTAAAAATATATTGACTCCGTAACAATACGACAACATACTAAACGATATAAAAACATGAAAGCATCGTAAAATATATCTTTTTGTAGTACCCATATTATTATATTCACGGCATGTCCAAAATTCCTATAATACTAGAAATCGTTAATATAATGCGGCTGGTATGCAGGAATGAATCAACAATGTACGTGCTAAATACTTGTTGGAAGCGACGTTACTGCTGTGCTACATCTACTTGTGGCACATTACGTGGCAACTAATGCTACAACGTACCATACATTACTGATTTTGATATGTATTTGTATGCTTTAATTTATTGGTTTTCCTCACACAACCACGGGCGGCAAAACTAAAAATAAAACCAGAACATTTAAACTATTCTTAACGTTAACATAGCATTCTTATTATTATTATTATCGGTGCTGTGCTACCAAAATCTTAAATTTCATTATGACTAATAAAATACTATGTGATTTGAAATTACTTTATTTCCGGTCAGTGTTATGTCTAACCTCCATATATATAAATAGGTACGTACGATCGATTATCTTACAACTAATTTAATCAAAAATGAAAAAAAAAATGCAAATAGTCAAGGACGAATAAAATGGATGACAGGGGCGGGTTTATGCAAAATCAACAGCGACATTAAACAGATCAAGTGGTGAGCAGAGATTCCTTGTATGATTTAATCTAAATTGTATGATAAAATCGACACTACCAGTAATATGTGTAGACAATAATAAATAAATCGACGTAACGGTGCCGTAAGAATTAATGAGTGTAAGATAACGGGTGGGTATTTTATTGACAAGTATAACATAATGTGTAGCCTGTAGCATCGGACACCCTGAGATAACGCGAGAAGCGGTAACCGTCTTAAAATCCAAGGAGATGTTGATATTAACCACACAATATGGCTACAGCGAATTAGATAATTTCACTTAGGGTTAATATGAAAATCTCCTCAAATCTTAAGACTTGGCTAAAGTGGCTGGTGTTAAATGCACAGTTGTAGTTTCCATCGTGTTAATTTTTAAACATAAACCCACCGCCTTACCACCAGAGTAAAACCATGCGAGTGCACAAAATATAAAATGTAAAAATTATAATATATAATAATAGTAATAATAATAATATAACTATGCTATTTCGAGCCACTAAAGAGAACGAGAAACAAATTGGCAAGCATTGAAATGTGTCAAATCTGTCCATATATTTGACACGAATGTAGATACATAATGACGACATCACACATAATAATATAATTTAATGACACAGCTGAAGAGCGGCAACACCAGATAAATCAGACTCAACTATATTGTTCAGATACTTGAAGAGCAGCAACACCAGATAAATCAGATTCAACTATATTATTCAAATACTTTAAATATAAGGCCACAATTCATGAATTTCATATATGACGTAGTTCCGAAAACAACATCAAAATGCGAATGTTGAAGTGTGACATCGCTTCATTGAAACTTGTAAATCACCTCGACCGAATCTGCATGTTTTGCGCAGAATAAGTCCATTTAAATTCGGTTTGGGCATCGATAAAGTCCTCAATTGATATTCATATAAATAATTTAACTGCTTCAAGTCCCAATTTCGAGATGCCCGTAAACATGATACTATACCTACCCTAGGCGACCACTCGTGTATTATGCCCTGGTCTAAACACAAATAACATCCATGACATCCCTAAGAACATAAAAAGGCAATATTTCTATACAAATGTCGTCAACGCTTCTTATAAATTGCATTTACCAACAAATTTAAAAATTCTAAATATTTCTAGAATTGCAGACGTCATTATATTTGTTTTATTTGACGCTACAAAAATTATATTACATTATTTAATTATTTGACAATTACATACAATAATTTCGAGCTCCTTTGCAAGTTTTCAAATAAAGAACGTTTTAAATAATTAATGACTTTTAAAATTAATTAACAGCATTACGCATTCGCAGAAACAACACTATGTGGCTTACGAATTTATCATCATCGACTTATTCACCATTCTACTGTTAAACACGGGTATCCTCTCAGTATGAGAGGGATTAGGAGTATACCAATGCGGCCAAATCTGCAGAGACTATAATAAGCTAAACCAATATTTTTCATCAATAATTTTAAGACATTATATTTTAAAGAGCACAAGCAATCAACATGACAGATATACAACAAGAATGACGTCATCATTGGACCTGAGCAATATAAGAGAAACTTACGTTTCGTTTGTGACCGAACAATGCAATAAAAAATACTAAAGTCTAACAATACAATTTTTGCTACATTTGTACTTGGTACGATACATTAAAGTGTAAAAGATAATAGAACAACAAGAAAAAAATATTTCTGTCGGAATCGTTATTACACTTTTTTAATTATTATTACCCTTATTCATGACGTAATTACAGCTCAGTCGGTGACAGTGTAAAGTATACAACTCAATGTTATCTAACATAATTATTAAATACTAGGCGCGCCCGCGACTTCGTTCGCATGGGAGTGAAAACGTTTTCTAAAATTAAAGTAGCCTAAGTTACTCCTTATTACATCAGCTATCTGTCAGTGAACGTCCCGTCAAAATCGGTCCAGCCGTTCCAGAGATTAGTCGTAACAAACAGACAGACAAAAATTGTAGAAAATGTTATTTTGGTATATGTACCGTGTATATTACATGGATTTACGGTCAAAATTCAGTAGACCTAATATATGTCGAAAAGAATATGGAGCGGAGCGCATAGTTCATTGATATTCCTTTATTTCATCATATACCCCAAAGGCAGATCATCAGAATTCAAGGTAAGATCTACGAAAATTAAATTAGCAAACCAGATATGTTTTTGACCGTTGCTACTTCTCCACATTGACAGGCGCCCGCTCATTTTTAATCGAGCGTTATACAAACAGCATACATTTACGCCTGTATTTCCATAAAGGGGTAGCCAGAGGTGTGGTAGTACTACCGCGTTACGTTATACCTACCATGGGATGGATTATTAAAATTGTTTAATATGTTTTAATATAAACAATAAAAACATTGGAAGTATAAACGACTGAAATATTGTTATTATGTTTATCACTGATTCGTGGTTAAATCGAAACATAGATTATTTTAATTGAATTAACTTACGAAAGTGTTCAGTAAATCGGACTATGAACTATTTTGTAATGAAACAGAATTATACAGATCAGATGAAAAGCTTTAAGATAAGAAATAGAGTAGGGGTATTAAAATGAAAAGGACAGTAAAGAATATATAGAGTGAAACCGATTGATGCAGGTGTAGAAAGAGACCAAGAGACATCTTAACCGAATACGTCAGATACTGGCTGATAAGAAAATAAATCTCAGAAATCGGCGTGCAAGTATTAAAAAAAAATTAATGTATAAGATTCACGTCAGCTCTCTAAGAATAGAGTGGGTACGGTGTTATCCGCCTACCTCGTAAGAGACCTGTTGTGATGATATAATAACAATAATAATACATTTTTAATAATTCCCACATATATACATATCATCACACCAGTCCCTTGCTGGGTAGGCAGAGAGCATAGAGTGCCAATCATCTCTATTCTTACACACCTGTCGTGCTTCGTCCACGTTCATCACACTCTTCATACATGCACGCCGGTCTCGGAGACTTCTAACGTCCCCATCAGATAAGACATTATTTATTTGGTCTAGATAGGTGAGTCTTGGTCTCTCTCAGCATCTGCGTCCATCGACATTCGCATTGTATAACTGTTTCGTCGTTCTTTCATCAGCCATTCTCTCGACATGTCCGAACCATCGGAGCATGGCCTTTTTCATTTTTATAATAATTTTTAATAATAATCATGAAATATTTAGATTATAATAAGTAAAATGAAAAACGGAAGTAATGAAAACGGGATAATTTGAAGAGATAGTAATGAAAGAATGAGAAAATTTTATGTATACAGTAAGTAATCCGGACCGCCAGAAGTACCCTCGCCGCCAGCATAACATTAATGTCATGACTTTTTGCACTCGTCTCTAACTAATATAGTTCGGCTCTTGTATCAAGAGCGCTGTCGTATACTTTACACTGTTACCCTTGTGTAAAAACGTGTAGTTAACATTAAAAAAGTTCCTACCGTGCTTACGCCTCTGACAGTAACACAAACAAACTTATTATTATTATTATATTGACTGCCCCGTTGGTCGTGTTGGTTGCAAGTGCGACTGCCGATCGGGAGGTCCCTCCCGGGTTCGATTCCACAACAAAATGTTCTAATTTAGAATTTTAGTAGTGGTTTGGAGTCTGGATATGTGCCCGATGCATCCCAATAGGCTCACCACCTAGTGGGACGTAAACGTAACCGGTGAAAGGTGGGAGTGTTCTGCATTCCTCTGCCTACCTCTTCGGGGATTACAGGCGTGAAGTTACTTTTTTGTTATAAAATAAGAATAAATAGCAAATGTATGCCAACCGTAGGACAGAAGTTTTATTATTCATATGTTCTTTATGATGTAAACATCCAGATCTGATTGATGGATACTCCCGCAATGACCGGTCGGCCAGCTGGAGTGCAAACTAAACGAAATACTTAATGTGACAGCTGGCTGCTAAATGAATTAGAACATTTTCAGACGACAAAAAAGAAAACTAGCGACATAGAAAACCAAGAGCATTACCTTAACGTAAATATGAGTATCATGCTATTATTTGATACGATCCGAGCGAGCGTCAAGCCTTGACCCGTGGAATGTCGCTGGCACAACAATTGGGTTCAAATAATAATTGAGATATGCTCGCCATATGACATACGACAGGTTCCACATCAATTTAATATAGTCATCTATCTGTACAAAGGTGAATTCGTTTAAAGAGCAATTTAATAAATCGCACAGATGATAGACCACTCGTTCACAGCGCAGTACGACACTAATAAAATTCGACAAAGTAATGTATAACAAGTGACTGTGGATGTTTATGAAATTAAATCTACTTTAAGTTATATTTGTTTATGACACCAGATTGTGTATACCATCGCCAGCACACTTAACGACCGTTGTTTTCAGCTGAAAGTGTACATGAGGCTAGGTAGAGAACATGTGACAATAAACTAAGAATCTCATAATGCAATAAAATCACCTATTCATATAGCTAGACCACGATAACTTTTATAAACTAAATTTACTCGTCTACGCGATATATTATTCGGAGCGCTACTGGAATACTCTCAAGTAAATGAAAATATATGATTCTCAATATATGTATATTGTTTAGATGAAAATTTAAAATTGTTTATATATAAAATTTTAACTTTCCAAACTCAAGCACAGTGACAGTCGACACATTTGTACCCATAAATTTCTACTTTCGAATGATACAAAAACAGTTTCGCTCAGAGCGATGACACAATGTTTTTATTTAATCAGCTCAGTATCTATAGCTATCTACAGCTCATATATAGCTCGTACAATATCTATAGCTCAGCTTATAATCGTTCTGATACGAGTACGTGTATCGTGTCCGAATTAATACGGATACCGCAAATATATGTTGCCATTCAAATCACTAACATAATTAGTAATTGATAACATTCATTATTCTCTTTATTGTGTTGATAAAAACAAACCGGAAGATACAAAACCTTCTGCTGAGAGATCACCATGGACAACACAACCCCTGCGCCCACTCGTTCCATGAAACAGCAATTCTATTTCCGTGAAAAAGCAACACTATTTCCGTGAAACAGCAGTGCTATTTCCGTAAAATGTCAATGCTGTATCGCATTGCTATTTCCCAGTCAGAATACTGTAGTAGGCAAAGATTCAGAACTTCAGGTGTCTGCAAGACTGTGTGTAATTTGAAATGTCAAGATCTTTAAACACCAGGCGAAGTGCACGCTAATTAGCTAACTCCAATAAATAAAAAGGAACAATTTTATTACGTGTGTTACACGCGAAAATAATAATTTTACACTAATACTTATAACATTGACAGTTACTATAACAGGATTATAGTTATTATAATAGGATTCTTATTTACATCGAATTTATCATTAAATCGTAATCAAACACTGTGTCAGCGCAATGAAAATGAGTTAGAGATGTGTGAACTGGTCGGAATCTAGACTCTCCCCGGAGGAGGTCCGCGAGGTGGGGGGAGAGGCCTCCAAATTACCTGACACCGTATCGCTTTGTGACACTCTGAGCTCCTGTAACTCCAACGCTGCCTTTTCACGCCTGGAAACAAAATTTGTTTTTAATACTAATATGTTCACGTTTAACCACAATTTAATTTGGCAAGGCTAGGATGGTGGCATACTTGTCTAAAAAGTGCAATGTATTTAATATATATTCCTATAAAAATTCGTAAAGCAATCCCACAATCCATTTTTAATACAATTATAATACATGCTAACACAATTTCGACCAACAGAAAAACTTAAAACAACGTATACGAAAAAATATTAATTATTCTGTATACCAAAATCATAGACGAATTATCAAATGAAATATATATCTCATAACGACACTAGTTATACTAAAATGATAATACACGTATCCTTTCGTCATCCGCATTCGGTACCAACATGGGAACAATTCGAGCTATTCAAATAGCAACTATTTTTAAAGTATTAAATCGTAACGAATCTCTCAGCGTTACTGCCACTAACGCATAACGGTCCGTCGAGTCGGTCTGTAGTGAAGACGAGCCAATTCGCATTCCAGCTATTGTTAAAAACGTAAAAACGTAAAATTAACACATAAGTGTGAATACAGTGTGTGGGAAGTAACCATACTTCCGCTGTGACGAACGGTTTGCACTACGATAATGCGAAAAATAATGAACGTCTAATTGAACTAAAACTAATGAAAAATAAGTATAACAAGTAATACATTATTACATCTTTTAAACTGTAACTAACGTCACGAGACACAATGCATGGCCATTTAATCCCGAACTAAGCTATGATTAAACCACAGTAACCAGACATCTAACAAGCTACATACATATAAAGTCTAAGTCTATAAGCCACCAAAACCGACGTACTTGTATGAAGTCAGGGATGAATGTGGAAGTGGCAAGTGGTGGATTTGGCACTCCGTGCTCTCTGCCTACCGCGCAAGGGACCGGGTGTAAAGAATTTTATATATGTCCATTCATACATACATTTCTAAATACGTACTTATATACATAATTTAATATCTAAATTCCACAAACACTTGTTTGTTACACACATTCTAATTCTAGGTGTGAATTGAACCCAAACCCAGATAAACAGTCAGGATTACTAGTCCCTAAGCCAATAGCACATTCCTAATCAGCTTTAGATAAAAAAATACTCTACATTCTTCACTGGATTTAAATCTTCACAAAGTCCGCGTTCCAATCGAGAATTTTTATTTATCAAAATGTTGAAGTATGTACTTCAATTATTCGATACATTTGTTATGTCGGCGCTCACCTTAATATCACGGTTGCTCTGGCTTGTTTTTCCGTCTCAGTAAAATTTTCAGCTCGTTGGCCAATTTTAGACTTTTTGTCCGGTTCTACGAACGTCCCCAACTGCCGCTTGGGTAGCTCGGTGGGCGGCGGCGGCCCCGGATAGTCAAGCTTCGCCCGCTTCAACTCGTCCATAGACCGCTCCAAATGATTTACCACCACGTCGTCTTCGTAACCAAAATCCTTATGCAATTTAACCTACAATTATACGTAGAATTAAAATCACATATAAAGTTACAAAGTTATTTCAAATATAAATTCAATCACACATAAATTACCTGAATAAAATTAACAATAAGATCCATATCGTTCAATTTCATGATAGCTTTCTTGTGAAGTTTGAGTATTGTGTAAGCCATGGCAGTAACCACTCTCTCGCCATCAAGCAAATAGATGTCCCACACCCTAAGACAGAGACTGAAGGGCACGCGTTCGATAAAGCACACAAAAAACCACTTAAGGGAGTACAGTATCGCATCCAAGCCGAATTTATCAAAGTGATGTTTCAATTTCGGCATGAATTTTGTAAGTATTTTATCGTGGTGCTCTAAAAACCGCGTCAGTTTCGGAAATCCTTCTATGTACAATCCGTGCATGGCATACTTCTTATCTGACAAAAGCACTGCTAAAGCCCAAAATGCATCTTCCTCGTCCATATACATGAGAAGAACACCCGCTAAACCCGACATACCCTGGCAGTAACCGACCTCGGAATTATACATGCTATAAGCACATAACACGTTGAACAGTGAACACTGCTTCTCTGAATATCTCTCTCGATAAAACTGATGTTCCCGGAACTGTCTGTTTACATCAGAGTCTATTTGTCTTACGTCTGTAGACCACTGCTTGGCCAGTTTTAACATTTCCTGATATTTGCCAACGTTGTCCAACTTTATTCGATTAACATCCAACAACTTGCACCATATCTTTATCCGTAGAGAATTTGGAATGCCTTTGTATATCCTCCTATGTAACTTTTCTTTCGTCGTAGGAGAATCCCAAGATCCTAACATTTTCACCCATTTCTTTTCTCTTTCGACCTCGACGTTGATTTTTTGCGGCGCCGTTTTCTGCGGCAAGCGCTCGTCGTGTATGAAGCCATATCTGAAAAAAAATGATCATATCCAATCTATTAATTTCAGTGGTCATTATTATTGAGAAAGTATGATTTTAGTAAGGTAAAGATTAAGCTTAAAATCTAAAACAGATAATAATATATTTACTCATCTACCCCACACGATAACCCTGTATGTTAAATATTCATTAGATAATATTCTAATGATATTAGTTCCAGCTCAGTGGGCAGGTTATCAAGTGTGTGCTCTTGTCAAATTATGATAATTTTAAGAACACGTCATGTACAATTTTATGCACCATTAACTTCGGTGTTGGTCTCGAAGATGGCACAAACAAGTAACAATATTATATGACATCATCACAATTTCATATTAAGCCTTAGGTATTTCTTTGTCATAACAACTAAACAAAGCACTGAAAATTCAACTGCTACTATTAAAAACAGACATTCATGTATACAATAATTTATCCAAAAAGTTTTTTCTGCTCTTAAGCATTAAGTTGACACACCACAATCATGAAAATATTAGTGACACATTGGTAAATCCAGTATTAGTCAAATTTTATCAAGAAAGGTATTTGTAAGGTGTTTATAATGTGTCACTGACGCTGTGCACTAATTAGTCAAAGATGAAAATGACATAAAAAGATTGAAATTTAAGAATGACAAATATAACTAGCACATAGTTTCAATTTCAAGTACAATGATAGCATTTGCTTAAGCAAGCGAGCAAAGAGCAGCTTATTATTAAACTAATACCAATATTTTTGCTATTATGTCGCAATGCCATTCTGCTCATATCACTGAGCTTACTTAAAATTTTATCCTAACCATGTATATTGAGCTTGAAGCTTAATTGAATGTTAAACTCAAAGCTTAGTAAGCTTAAAAATATCTTTTATAGAGGGATGGACACTTAGGTCTGATGTTTCAGGGTATATCAACCTAATGGAGATTGCGACCCAACTCGTTAAATTCTAGAGATTGAAATTTAGTAATAATTTTTTCAATGAAATAAAAAGTAACAATAACTGTTTTTTATAAGAGTGATAAGAACAATACAAATCACTAAGATTCACACAACATTTATGAATGAATCAACTTAGTCGTTCAAAATTTTCATTCCATTTTCATTCAAAGTTTTCCTTAAACATTTCTTAGTAATGCACCCTTTTATGGCTGTAAATTACGAATATTATATGACATCACTACACTGGAATACTGTAAAAAAAACATAATGGGTAAAAAGAAAGCAAACACAAAATAAACTCACAATTAAATTTTAGAAATTAGTGACACTGACATAGCAACAGGCATTTTACAACATTGAACATTATGTAACATAACATCACACCTGTATTTGTTCAAGGAGGAGACAGAGGGGAACAAAACTCCCACATTTAACCTATTATACAACATGTCCCTTGGAATTGGGGGTGAAAGTATTGTTACACAGAAGGCTTAAATAAGCCTATAAATTACCATGAGGAATTTTTAATTAGAAAAACTTACAAATACAAGACCCAGGGATCAAACCTAGGACTCTTGCACAGCAAACACACTTGGAATCACTAGATCATTAAGCAATCAAATGTATACTAAGAAAAATTATTGCATGCATTGCAAAATTGTTTTCAACCCCAATGTAAGTGATGTAGTCACAGGCTAACAATACATATAATTGTATTAAAAACATTCTAATAAGTCTGGTGTTAAAATCATGAGTAAGTTTTGAATATTCATGGCATATTATGGATGTCCTGTAAAAGTTATTAGAAGTACATTTACCAAATATGACTGTGGACTACAGCATTTTATGAGTGTTCAACTCTCTATTACCATAAGCCGATGTTATCAGTATTAACCCAAACCATGGTCTAAATGTTCCAATAGGAGTATATTGGTTGGCCACATAAATTGTCCTAGAAGTGGAATGTTTTTTCTAGTCTCTTCACATTAAAATGCATTTTTAATATTTCACCTGTTTCATGATTCATATCAGTCAATATTCTGCTATAGCTTTATTTATAAGAAAAAAACAAGCAAATCAGAACACTGGAAGAGTAAGAAATATTTCACACAACTTATACACATATTATACAATGCATACAATTGTTATCCAAATATTATGCCCAGCAAAAAAGGCAAAAGATGTCTTGGTTGAACTCCTATCTTAAGGTCTGACAACCTTAAGAAAACAGCTGGACCGAGCTGGATCCACAAGGCCCAGGATCAGGTGTAATCATATTGTCTAAAGGAGATCCATAACCACCAGTGAATTGAAAAAGGCTGATGGGTGTATGAATGAATGATCAGCTACAACCAAAACAAGTTTTGCCTACAACTTAATTTGCAAAGATAAACATGACAAAATATGCCATATAGATCTGTGTGCTATATCTGTCATGTCTGTACATAATAAAATTCAACAGAAATATAAATTAAAATAAGACACAGAGGTTGCACAGAAAATTAACTTTACTCTTTATTAATAGGTAAGAGTGAGTAATTTTAAAAAGCATAGAAATATAACGAACACCAAAGACGCTAAGCACATTAAACCAATGGAATATTAAGTAATTACTTATGAACATACCTATCTGTTTTGTGATACTCTTCAAACTCAGGATCTTCCCAGGGGTCTATTTGGCCAACGAGATTCTCGCGTCCACGTTCGTATCTCTGGAAGATGCGCTCCCGCTCCTCGCAGGCCCGTGCCAACAGAGCTTCCTCATTCATAACACGGCCTGGCTTTGCCACATTCCGACAAGATACCCAAACCTCTCTCGCTCGCCCGACCTACTGATACACTTCACGTCTCTCGTGCCTCTGACGCTCCCACCGATCATGACACTTATATTTCACCCGTTTCACTCCCTCCCCCCATTCTTCC
>DWEC01000592.1:0-16227 GCA_018245735.1 Microceris miodesmiata
GGTATATACATACACTCAATGAAGGTCATATTTAGTCATATACATATACTTATACTATACTATATCTCACCGCATCATCTGTTTGTCCGCACCGTCCTATACCGTGATCTAATTGGGAAATAGGCAAGGGATTTTATACATTTCATAGGAATTTTAGGTCCCAAGTACAAATGTTAAAGGTTTTTTGTGAATCGTCTGATCTATAACAGTGAATGAGGATTAAATCGCAAGTAGTACTTCCTTAGGAGAACTTTCTACGGCTGCCGCTAACCGTAAAAGCTGTATAATAGAAATAGCAAAGTACATGTAAACAAGAGAAATTAATTTCGACAAAACATGTAAAATACTAAAAATATTAAATAAATTTTTTTAGTACATGTGAGATACGATATATATGTACATTTACTGCATCAAAGCTCACGCTCGCGGAATATATGTTTGTGAAAAAATAAATTACTGCGTACATAAAATGTGCAAGTGCAAAAAACAGTATTATTCCGCGTTCGTAGCGCCAGTGTCATTTTTTGCCGAGTCCGTGCTGTGTCGATGGTGGGTGATAGCCGGCGATTTAGTTACAGTCAGTCGCCGGCAGATTTTGCAGAGCTCACAATAAAGTTACCGGGACGAGAGGGGGAGATTAAAAATCGAGCGACTCGCAGACACAATGAAAATGTTTTTCCGCAGGCCTCTTTCATACGCGCTTTGTTTGTGAAACGAAGTTCGCAGTTTTCCCTCTATGCGCTCCATCGCGATCCTCTCTTAGGGGAAATATTGCGTAATGAATATTCCGCTCTGATTTCGTACGCCGAGACTGATACACTCGCAGACTGTTACGATACTTTGATTTGGCCAATAATTGAGATCAGTCTTCAATAAACGATTCCGCCTTCTTCACAGCCATCTACATACATAAGTATATATTGAGTTCATTGAAAAGAAATCTTTAAATGGAAGTGACATATAATAAGCAATTATGAACAAACACTTTTTATAGCATTCTTAGCTCGAAACGTAATCTCGTAATTGTAAGACCGTAATGCCTTTAGCGTGAAGGAATTTTTTCTCTATATTAGTCAGTGTAAAATACCACTTGATGCTATTTTAAACTGACTAAAGAACTTTAATGTATTTCAAAACTTATTAAATAATAAAAGTAAGAGTTATGGTTTAAGTTTGCGTACATTAAAAATATATCTCTTAACTTAATGCCATTAGTGGGTTATGGGAATAACCTTTTAATAATTTTTACTAAAACTAGTTACACGCTAATAAGAAGGGCGATTATATCATTTTCTTTATTTTGAGAGAAAAGTGGCAAGAATCGGCAGCTATTACAAGCGGCTGTTGTCGCCAGTGAACATCTGCTACCAATCTTGAAAAGGGCTGTAGGAGTAGTAGTGGTATTGTCAGACAGTCCAGTTCGTCGAACAATACTGTTACAATACTAATAATATTCTTATTAACAGCTCATTAAAAAAAGCTTATTAATAAAAGAACGGCAACAAAGGCATTGTTCATAATTTTAATCTGACTAGAATATGTTAGTATGAACAGTATTAGAACCTAGAAATCGTATCAAATCTATCTGCCCTATTCCAAGTTACTTACATAACAAATACATTTCTATACTTACATCAAAATTGAGGTGGTCGCTTTTGGTATACACGTGAACGGAGACCGTATGCTTCGCTTCGGACAGAAGACACACAAATCTCAAATGTGACATTGCAGCTGTAATTCTTTTATTTAAATAAAAATTGCTTCACGGTAGTAATAGATGTAGCATTGTACTTTCTAAGGCTAAATATTTGCAAGTTCTGTAATAATTATTAAAACGGTAACCGCCATAATTCTCTCTAATATTATGTATATTTGGAATTACTTGATTTACACTAAGATCGGTACGTTGTACACTTAGCACAGTCTTTTAGCCGCAAATCAGTTGCTTGATCTAATTTGCGGTGGAAGACGGCGATGCCGTCTCGACTTGACCTCAATTAATTACAATACGAATACAATAGACCCGTCTGAATATCTAGTGATTCTCTACTAAATACAGTCGACGTGTAAATGACGCTCACTGCGCACGTACGTATTATACCTTCGTCCCATTAAAAATAGTATTGAATGTAAATATATTGTTAGAAAACGTATTTGCAGTTATCATCAGCATTTATTGTTGTTATCGTCATCACTATCACCTATCACCATCAGCTATCGATGGTAGTCAATAAGTGGCATCATCATTGGCCTGTCTCAGTGTTTTACTAGGTATACATAGGCCTATTGCAATGAGTACCCACGGGCCCTGCTCTTGTCTTACATCGCTTTTTAATATGACATCACTACCAAAATAAAATAAACTTTCTTCATTTTCCTATAATACTATTAGTAAATTTTCCACGTTCATAATAATTGGTAGTAAAGTTCCTCCTATGCGGTTGATAGAGGGATGCAACTTCTCATAGTGAAGTTATGAGAAACAGAAATTAGTGTTGTCAAGTTGGCTGTAGAAGTGATTTGCTCTGAGTTTGTTAAGCTATCAACCAAAGGAAACTTAGTTTGCATATTCCATTGAGGCAATTAGACTTGTAGATCAGGTTATATGTTTATCCAGGTAAATGTGATTCCCTATGATGCATCGCATTTAGCGTCCAACCATGACGGGCAATTTTAATGAAATAAGATTCAACATCGTTCGCTGTAAGTGCGAAGAAAACCACAACAGGAAATCTATCTACCTCAAATTCTTTATAATGTTCTCTAAGGCATGTGAACCCGAACTAAGCCGAACTGAACCTTTTGCGTTGTGAGAGGAGGACTGTAAAAGGATGGATGTTGATGATGTTGGACAGGATTTAAAAACAGTATATTTTCATACTCACGTGCTATCATCTGTTTAAGGGTGTTATTATATATTGGCTAAAAGAAACCAACGTGAAGCGCTTCCCTAATAATTTAGGGGTGGCTGCCTGTGGTGTGTAATATCACGCATCAACGCGCACGACGTCGCACCGACGCACTTTGAAAGAAGCTTTCTCCCTAGTGCTGCGTAAATACCATTTGAAATTTTAACTTGCTCCACGACCTTTGCCTTACAATAGTGTAAAATATTGTTTTGTAACTTTTATATGTACGAATATTCTAACTTTTACATGTATGTATGTATTGTCACTTTTAAACTTACCTTACTCCAAGATTTTTAGTTCACAGTAGTGCATAGCATTGTTTTTAAATATTTACATATATTGTAACTTTTAAATTTAGATTAGTCTACGATTTCTGGCTTCCAATAGAGTAAACCATTGTATTGTAACTATGTATATACGTATTGCAACATTTCAACTTACCTCACTCAATGATTTTTGGGACAAAACAGTATAAAACATTGTATTTCATTGTATGTACTTAAATAGGTAGTTGTGACAAAGTCGACAGAGTTAACTAGGATTGTAGACTGAACGATTCAATATATTTAGATATGAGAGAGAATACGACGACGAATATTTAAATCGACTTTATGGCCCTCGAAAGAGCCAATTTAGGTCGTATCAATTTCAAATGGCTGGGAGACGTATGTAATGTGAGTTGTGAAGTAACAGGAGCTAACGATGGAGTCGTGTTTTTTATGGCGCTCTCGAGATACGAGTATCATGACAATTAGATGTGTAGTTTAAATTCCATTTCAACGCTATGCTGATATTTATTAGTGTCAGTCACAAAATATAGATTTTGGTAGAATATTGAAAAATGGTTAACGGTAGTAAAATTATAGTTAGTACCGAAAGAAAGTACCAACTAAAGTGAGCAACGAGTGAGCTATGTGTAGGGCAGCGATTCACAAGTTACGTGACCATTTTTGCTCACAGAATTGTGTACATAACGTCAGACCTCAACGTCTTAAGAGACAGGTTAAAATATCGCAGCCGTATTACGAATACCATCTAAATACTGTACGGCGCCACTTTCAGTATCAAGACATCATAGAAGCATTGCAGCTTTTTCATAGGTAGAGAAAGAATTAAGTAGAAACTCATATCAGCACGGCAACTCACCAGACAGTCAGACACCACATAAACTTTCTACCTGGATTAAGGGACAGATTACAATTAACGATTATCTTTAAAATCAACTGCTTTAGTGATGCTGTTCATTTTCATTTCAGCGGCGAAGTCAACAAAAGCTTTCGCAGCTGGGAGCAGAAAATTGAACTACCTCATAAGAATCTTCAGTGCATCGTTAAAAAGTTTTGTGTGTCATATGGGAGAATGGATCACAAGAGCTTAAATTTTTGAAATCAGCGAAGCAGAATATGTTTGCTCAGATAGTTATTACTGTGTATGTGTGCGTGTATATATACATGCCCGTGGGCGCGTTTACGTGTGTATATGAGTTTGCGTGTGTCTTTATTGAGGCACTATACAGGAGATTATGTGGTCCATTTTACGCGATACAGAAACAAAAGACGTAAATCGTTTGAATGACGCAATTTTTCATGACCAAATAAGGTTGGTTTTTTAATAAACTTGGTTTTTCGCATTTAGGAATGTGGCATCCACTTGGAAAAAATATAAGCATGAAAAGTGCTTTCTTTCTTTGTAAATAAATTATCACCCTTTCTCTTTATGGGTTCGTTCTTTTTCCTTTATACTTTCCAGTTTCCATTCAATTTCTTGCTCTATGTAGTTATTCGATGTGACCACAACGTTTATAATCATTTTTACTTTATTTATCGAAACAAACAAACGGGCGTATCAATCAAATCGAAGGTAAGCAGTTTAGACAATATTCATATTCAAAGGGCATTGAAAATGTACTGCAATAATTACTTACATTTTTCAACATCCGAAGACTACATTTAATGTTTCATAATGAGATTTTTGGTTACCTATTCCTATACTTTCGCAACTTCGATGTGAAATAAATGACTTATTTTATTTTAAAAGTATTTCGAGTGACAGTAAATCACACATTTTTATATTCCTCTAATTGTTTATATATCACTACATATACGAGTATATAAATAAATATATTATCATTCTCCTCACTATTAATAGTGACAATAATTTTCTAAAAGTAATACAATTATTATGTGTATTAGTATAATTAATTAACATTGTAATTGTACTTGGGTTACGTACGTAGTATTTCTGTTAGTGTTCGTAGCGAACTTGCAACTAAGCTGTAACTAAGTGCCAAAGTCAAGTTAGCTATTTAGCTTAAGTTTGTCGACTGTTTATATAGCAGAATCAACTTTGTGTTCTGTAAACTTGAACTTTATTTGCTGAGCATTTGTTTCGTACTCAACTTCATTTATAACGATTCTATTTCAAATCACTTTGATATAAATTCGAACAACACATATTTATACCGTAGTAATATTTTTTCTTTTTAAAAAAATGTAGCCCGTTTTCAAAACTGTTATTACAGAAAATTGACGATTTTTGTAGCGAACTGAGCGATATTTATGAAAAATATGTAAAAACTAAGAAATTAAAGTTGTAAGTAAATACATACAAACACGGCGTATATTATGAGCATGTACTCGTATGAAGTATGACAACAAGCGGTATACTGATGAAAGGGAACGTAGAGAGGAAATCTTCACACCTTGAAGGATTGAATTACGCTTTTTAAAGTGCGTGAAGTCTGCCAACCCGCACCTGACCAGTGAGGAAGGCCATGACCTTAACCTTTCTGTTTCTGAAAGGAGTCCCGTATGCTACAATGAAACGGTCAAAGATTACAATACACTTTTTCGTCATTTTCTATAGTCCCTATTTATGCACACTATATACTTATAGAGTAATTTATACGACTACATTACATTAGTAATTAATTTTAATATGAATGGCCAACGTATAGTCGTCTTCATGATATGCACAGCTCTCTCAACAATCCAGTGTGACCTTTATAATTCTGTTATTGTGTTAGTAGGGACACAAGCAAAAAATATATACATATGTGTATAAATATTTTTGTTCCAATCAAGTCTTATTAAAATGTGTAAAAATGTGAGTCAACATTTTTATCAAAAGCTCAATTAAAACCAACGTTTATGAATTTAAATAGAAAGATTATGAAGCATCATGGCATAAATGGTGTATGCCACGCTTACATTCAGAGTCGCTGGCTGTGGACGACCTCCGAATTTATTATTTAAAAGGCGCGCTTAACCACTGCTGTGAGTTTGTAGTTTAAATTAACTACATACACTTTAATATTACTTTTATTTTATATTTTCTATAATAACCTGTACGGAAAACTATACTTATGACTTATAATTGCATACGAAAGATTCATTTCTATAATAGACGCGAACAGCAATCACATATGGAACATTAAATTGTTGAGGATGGTTTTCTGTCCATGGTAAATCGGTTTAATGGTAGTTCAAGGCGTGATTGCCTATAACGAGATAGTATATACGAAATGTACTCCAACTTTTTTTTCTTATAAGAAGTAGCCTAACAGGCTAATGTGTAATTTAATTATAACTTAAATAGTTAATTAGGATATAATTAAGAATACTATATGATCAATAACTTTACGAGAAGATATTTAATAAAGTTTACAAATAAAAAGGTAAGTATATATACGGGAAATATATCTCAAAGTGCTGGTTTATACGTTCATATTGTGGCTCTATTCGTTGCTCGTTATCCATTTGAAATCCAATTCGAATGATATATTGATTTGTGGCACATCACGTTTCCACACAGTGTATAACTATTTGTCATTGCATGGGCAGATTGTGTGGCACATTTATAAACTTTTTGTAATAGAAAAAATAGTTGCATTTTTAAACTTAATAAAACTAGTGGGCGATTTGAGTGTTTAAAGTTTTCTCTCGGCGATATATCGTAAAATTCTCTGTTTGCAGTTCGCTGTGTTTGCTGCGACCTTTAACTGATTGGGAAATTGAATTGTATCGACACTTGGCTCTAAAGCCTTCCCAAATCAAATTGTCCCGAGTATTTTTCGAAGCGGGAAATATTTGATAATTGATCTGAGTGAAGTCAGTGAATTCTCTGTCCCGGAATATTAATTAAAATTTGAATTGAAATTGGCGTTACTTATATATTATACGAGAATATAAAATGGTACAATACAATCGTCGTACTGAAATAAAGAATATTTAAATGTTTTACGTATTGGATTTTGGTTTATTTGAAAGGTATGTAGGAAGCTATTAAGTTTCAGTCATTGTTTATAAATAATTGAAGTTTAAACTAACATACGGGTATGTACGAATCCAGAGAACACATTTTATAGTTAAGTGTCTATGACTCAAAAAATATATAAGTACATCTCAGGTTAGATATAAGAACACAAGTTAATTCAAACGCAGGACGCTAGGAATGGAGCGGCGGACATATTCCATTATGCCCGTTCTGTGGTAGCGAAGTTTTAGAAATACAAGTAAACGCAAGGCATTATTTAAAAATATATTTTTAATCATTAATTTGAAAACAAAACTATTTTATTTTTTCTTGAGCTACGGTACCGTCACAACGATTTCTAAAATTATAGAAAACAAATAAATATTGTGGTTGAAATATTTTGGGACAAAAAATTATAAAATATTGAGCCGACATGGCCGTTAAATCATTTAAATTATTCCTGCTCGTCAGTTGTAGGAATTGCTATAATAATTTTTTTTTTGTTTTAACAAATATCTTTTTTAAATTTCATATATAGGTACACACATTTCATGCATGCATGCATTCACTGGTTATTTGTCGTCAGCAAATTGTTTAACGCGATATAACAAAAAAATTTGAAGTACCTATCCATTCTCGCTGAACAATAAAGATGAACTCATTAATCTAGTAGAACCTACTGAAAAGAAGGTGATATCTATATGGTCTCTTATTTTAGAAAACTACTTACTCAAATGTAATTATTTATTGATCGATTCGCAAAGGTAAATAATATTGTTTTATTTAATAAAAATGACATCAAAATTCACAAGTATCTATTTACAAACATTTTAATAGTAGCAACATTATTTTCAAACAATCCAAATACGTTCTAATGTTAAACACGGTAGAGTTTGAATAATGATAGTCATACATGAATATAAAAGTAAAAATTCGTACAAATATAGACACAGACAGGGTACGCTCATACCTACGAGTAATACACAATAATATTTTCTCTGATTGGAAACCAAACCCATATTCTTCGGCTTCGTTAGTCAATATAAAGAACTAGGCCAGCAAACTAAAATACGAAACTCATAAATTTAAAATAAGAATTCAAATAATTTTAAAATAAAATTAATGTGGCTTTAAATTTTACACTTCACTACACAATTTTTTTTTTTTGTTTCAAAACATAGGCAGGTATTTACCCGATATTTTCTTTCATAAATCAACTATACTTGACACTGTGTCGATAAATATATTTTTTGTGTACATATCCTGAAGATAGAGTCAATATAATATTATTAAATGAACATAAAAAATTCATGTCTGACAGTGATTTTTCTTCTGCAACGATTTACAATAATTGTCATTCTAAATTGGCATTTTAATTGTCGACAATTGTCCCATGAAACAGGATTAAACACTTATCTAACCTCATTGTAGTGGGGAGGGTGCATAACGCACGTGTTGTCGGACTAATTGAATGCCTTCCTCTGCGCTCTCGCCCGCGCCGGTGCGAATCCACCTAAATAAACACACAGAACAATCTCTTCTACACTTACTTGAGGGTCTCTACTCCTTCTCCATGTAGTTACTTAGTTTTTTTTCAATGTTACTTTATATTTTTCATACGGTGTCTGGGTGCGGGATGGGCGCGGGCGGGACGAGCGCGGTCCGCGGGGCGGGGCGGGTCGTGCGGCCTCTCGCGTTTAGTACAGCGCTCAGCAGGAGTGTCGGACGCTTGGCTTCGCAGTCGCCGACTTTAGTATTCTTCGTTTATTTTCTTTTCTATTCGTTTAATTTGTTGCTCACATCTTTCGGTATTGAAAACATGAAATTATTCGCAGTCTCTCAGTGAGTTCAGAGTGTTAAAGTATTTATTGGATTTTTATTTTGACAGTGTCACGTGCGAAATTGAATTATACCGGTTCCGGAGTTTTCAAGTGTTTATAACGACACGGCCTTCACTTACGGCAGGTAGAGCCGGTGAATCGTCAAAAGGTGCATTAGTGTTTGGTTTTGCAAGTATTTGGATGTGTTAAACTTCGGTAAACACTCTTATACAGTGTTTGGTCCGTGTTCGAAAAGTTCACGTCGGCGTATGAAAAGTTTACTCCGATTGACTTCAATTAGATTCTGGTCGGAAACTGGTGGAGTGTATTTGATGTTGTGAGCCGGCAAAAGTGTTTGTAACTTCTAACATAACCTTATTCAAAAGTGGCGCGTGTTGTTCGGGCATGCGCAGTTCGGTTCAAGAAAATTATTAATAAGAAGCTTGTAATTTTATAAACAAACAGTGGTCGGTGTGTTGTATGTTATTGTGCCGGCTAGTGGTGCGTCGTTAACAAGAAGTGCACGATTGTAACCGGGCCCAGTTTTAGTTGGTGCTCGACGACTTTCTTACTTTGTTTGGATTTCAAATTTAAATAACGTCCGTCTCACCTGTGGGATTTCGGTGTTTTACCTGCGCGCGCACTACACTTCGTTACAAAGGTGAGAATAGTCGTTTATTTAATACATAGTTTATGCTTATATAGTATAAAACGAGTTTTTTATTCCAATGTTTCGTTTTCATAAGACGCGGACCCGCGCTTCGGGATTGACCTGCGTTCTTTTTTGTACCATAAACCAGTTGAATACTCTTTCTTTGGGACTAACTTGAGACTTCGGCATGAGGATGACGTCACCTCATCACTTGGCATCCCGTGATTTTGCATCCCGCTCACACATTCCGTCAGCGCCTAGAAGCTTAGAAGTTGTTTTGATGCTTTGTAACTTTAATTAACTGAATGAGTTTTTCATTTTGTCTTAATTTTTGAATGCTTAGAATTTCGTCTATGCCTAAGTACTTTGTAAGATGTTTTATTTTGCACGGCGATTCTTTTAATTAACAGACTAAATGAAACTGTAAGCTTGTTCTGGACTCGGAAAAAAGCCACTGTTTTATATTTTTTTTGAAATTTATTTAGTGTCCTGCGAGTTGGCATGCTCGAATTAATTCGATTTGTATATTAAACAGAAAAGACTTGTGATATTGATAATACTCCTTTCAAAAACCTAATGTCCAACTTTATTATACTTATGTACAAGGTTGTATAGTGATTTTGAAATACTTATGTAATCAATAAATCATCTTTTACAGTTAATGAAATCGTCTTCGCTTTGATGTCGATATTTCTTTTCGCAGAATTATCGATTTTGTGAATTTTAATTTAAAATCGATTTTGTTATAATTAATGGATCGTTAATTATAACAAAATCGATATTTTGTTATTATTAATCGATTTAGTCATAGTTTAAAATTGTATTGTAGTTTTTGCAAATCTATTATTTAGGGACACTTTATAATTTTCCTTTATATCCTAACTTGAACTTAAATTCTTATTACAGGTAAAATAAAATTCATTTTTCATTAATTAGATAGGTAGGTACGTATGTATAATGAAAATTTACAGTTTTATAATTTTGTTTTCACTGAATTAAAATAATATTTATTACTTTTCTACAGTAATAAGTAATTAATTTCAAATTACTTAATAAGAAGTGGGTCGAATACGTAATATGTTTACCGGCGTCTTAAATGTATGAAGAAAAAACGGAATACGTAACCTCACGTCTGTAATTATTAAAGAGGTAGGCAGAGCAGTATAATACACTTCAATGTTTCAACATTAGCGTTAAACTTCCGACCATGGAATAGGGGGTAAACCATAAACCGGGCACAAATCCAGACTCCCGAGCTAGTTGGATATTTCAAATTTGAAGAAAATTAATTATACCTGACCTGGGGATTGAACCCAGGGCCTCGAGCTCAGCATTCACGTTTGCAACCACGTGATCAACGACGTCAGTGTATGGGAAAATTGTATAGGAAAATTATTGCAACCAGTTCCAATTTTTTAATTAGATTTTCTAAAATATTTCCAAAATCTTAGTTACAGACAATCAACTGTGTCAAAATGTTTTTGATTCCAGATAACAACTTGAATTCTGATCGTACTCGAGTTCTTACGATGTTTTTACTTTTTACGGACTTATGATACTTCTAAAGGAAATCCTATAAAGGATATGGGTTTGCTTATATATAGGTATAGGAAATTTTAGTGTATTTCGCGTAAAAGTAAATATGAAATGATTATAGGTAATTATTTACAATAATCAGCAGTATAGGGTGCTTACATCTGGCAACACTGACCTGCGCAATTGTAACTTCGGACGATTTTATACCCTAACTTCTTTATGTAACTTCTTGTTATCAAAACAACCTAATATTACGCCCGTAATACCTGAAGAGGTAGGCAGTGGAGTGTAGTATACTCCCACGTTTTATCAGTTACGTTTACGTCATATTATGGAATAAAGTATTATAGTATTTCCATACACTAGGCATAAATCCAAACTCTTGGCCACTATTACGAATTTCAGTTTAGTACCCAGATCAACTCAATGGTACTGAACCTGGGTATCCTACTCTATTATTTTTTTGAATATACGTACAAAGATATCTTCACGCCAAGTCCCTTACGGGGTAGGCAGAGAGCACTGAGTGCCAAATATACCTATCCTTGAATATTATTAATATATTAATTGTATCCACATATACACACACATATATACGTGCCTTTGCATCGGTTGCAAATATGGATTCTTGCGCCAAGGAAATGACAAGCAAGCGGAAATGATACTCTCGTGAACAGTAAAACGAATGGCGAATAATGAGCGGCCACATTAACCGAACTCAATATCAGGTGATATACCTTTCGTGAAAAATATTCCTAGTTCAAAAGTCGTACAGAATCTTTACCTTTCTTATTGGGTTTTTAATGAGAGATGAATGTAGAGTAAGCACGTGGGGTCTGTAAACAAACGTCAGCTTCAATGCAATGGGTCTCAAAAAAAAGGGCACACGTAAAACATCTTCTAATTAACAGTAAAAGTTTCTGAATAATTTGTTAAAGCATTATTATTTAAATCTATTTTTTGTGTTTAAAATTTATAGCCTGAAAGTGAAATTAAATAAATTTGCTTAAAACAACGCTTGGAGTCTATTAATAGCGATGAAAAATTTAAGTAGAGGCATGCTTCTATAAAAATACGAATATGCACGCACACAAGCATAGATGGACACACACTCACATATTTCACACAAACATGTATCAACGTCTAAAGAGAGGAGATGGGGTATAGGTTACGAGTGGAATAGTTAGATATTTATGGCCAACCGACTCGGGTACCTTTGAATATATAAATTTTATTTTTTGGATCGATATGTTAGGTGCCTACATATGTTTATTTGTTATCGTGACTTTTGAGTACTGATAAGATTATTCTATTTTCTTTATCTCTGCTCAGATTCCTCTCGATCGTTTTTTTATGCTGTATAAATGTTAATTTTTGTTACTTTGACAATGTGGATTGGAATTTTTGTGGTATTGAATTAAGGTAGTCTAAACAGTTTCCTTATAAATTATACATACCAATTCCTAATCTGTTTTTAGATGTGTGGGCGTTACTACGAATGACGATATTGATAGTAAATCGCATTACCAAATATATTGGAATGTAAATCATGTAGTGAGAACATAAAGTTTATAGGATATACACCTCTTTCTCATCATGGCGATGTGACATCTCTTTCTCACTTTCACCTGAACTGTCTACTCAGACATTACTATTGTTTGGCTCATGTTATAACCAAAATCATTTACATATGTACATGTAACGTAATGACGTAATGACGTAATGGTGACATCATTAAAAATTATTTGTTAATGAATAATAATATGGAGATTATACAATAAATTATTTAACCAGTATTTCTTATGATTGACTGACGTCACAGTGACCTCTAAGTCCGAGCATGAACCGCGTTGGACGATGTGAATTGATGAATATTTTTACATAAAAGATATTGTCGTATGCAACAATCAATCCATACCTTTTCTTATGAATACGTTCAAAAGATCAACGAAAGGACGCTGGTATTTTTTTTGTACGCTATGCATTTGGCGACGATCCTGCCAGATATAGATGCATCCAATGCTGGAGCACCTCTCATATCTTGTAAAATTGTATTCACCCTTGTTTCAAAGAGGTCTAGGTTATGTGTCTGGAAACAGGCCCCGGTAAGTTCATTTGGGATGAAGATGTTTTTCTGACTGACACATGTTACTCAGTTCAGTCAACAATAATTTAAGAATATATTTATGAGCTAATTAATTACTTGTTATGAGCTAATTAATTAAACGATAGAGAAATGTTATCATTGAAGTCTTTTTTGTTATAAATCAGAAAATTTAATTTGGTATCGTGCGTAGATAATTTAACTTTGTCAGATACAAACGCGCGTATGATTAATCGTATATTGTGTTACAAGGTTATTTATTACCTGTAACTGCGTATGAGAGTTCTTTAATGTGTTAAGATATAGTACCTCAGAATTCGCCCAGTCTTTTCTTAGCGGTTGCTTACGTCATCACACTATACATGTGCCCAATTTCAGCTCGATATGTCTAGCCGCTGTGATCTGCGCCCGTCTGTTCTGTTCTGTGAGGTTGTCTGTTCGGTTACGGAAACCTTTTATTAACCAATGACTAACACACTGACAGATATGTCATTGTCTAGTAGATGTGTGTGTTGGTTCCTTTTTGTGATTCGCGAATATACTGGCAGATATGTCACAGTCTAGTAGATATGTAAGGCTACGGTCTCTCCTTTTTATTGTAATCCGCTGCAGGTATTGACTGTGCTGCCGCTTAGTTGGGATTAAATGAAAGCCTTCGCGATTATTCAAAAGACATTCCATTTTCATCATCGGTGTTCCCTGCCAGCTCTTTTTATTGGTATTCGTTGATAATTTTGCGATAGCGGATTTGTCTCTATATTTTAGTAGTGTTAAAGAGAAATATTACGATGAATTTTATTGTCCAAGGATCAATTTTTATTATTGTTTATTTTAATTCTGTGCAAAGGTTATATTTCTATATATACGAAACATAATCAAGGACCCTCGCTCAACGTGTCTATCAGCAAAACGTTACAAGTAATGTCTGAGGTGTGTTCTGCCGCGATAAGTCACATGCTGTAATGTGATCAGTACGTACATTTCCTGTGCCATCTCGACCGAGTTAATAATAATAAGACGCGAAACTCTTATAAACTCGTACATTTACGTACAGTTCAACGACCCGCGTTTCACTCGATTGCGATTTACAGCGAAGTCTTCGTTTCTCAGTTGTATTACAACTCGAAAGACCACCGCACTGTTGACACATCCATTTACATTTGCGTAATGCCTATCAACTGTGGAAGCTTACGTCTCATTTTATTATTCAGTCACGACAAAATGTTCACTGTAGACCAGTTTCAACAGAGCTCACATCGTATGTGTTGTGCGGTAGGCACCGGTGAAGTTCTGACAACATTGTTGTGAGGTATAAAATCGTGGTTTCCTGTTGGTCGCTGAGGAAAATGCGCTTTACATTTTATAGCGTCGCGAAGTAATTTTTGGTAAATGTTGGTAAACAAACTGGTTAATAGAAAGAAGCTGAAATCTCGGCGAATTTAATACAACGGAACAGTCAAGCGATGACGCTTCTAAATTTTGCTTTATTAACAAGACATTAGTTGGACAGTCGAAAGAAATTGTGCGGAATAATTGCGAGCCTCCTTTAATAGTTCAAAGTAAAATTTTTTTGGTTATAATATAATGGGGTTTTATTTGCTAATGGTTTAATGTAAGTAGAATTTTTAAGTACTATTGCGTTGGCAGTTTTAGAATTGGAAGGAACGGTAGATATTACGAAATATATAAGTACATATATACGAGAAGTACCAAATTAGTAAATAAAATTAGCAGTCCTTACAGAACTATCGTCCTATTCATGGTCAGTTACAGATGTGTGGACGACAGCGGCCTTTTATGACTGCTGCATTCTTGTTACTATTTTCTGAATTAAAATAAATAAAACTATTATTCTATTTGAGATTGCATGTTGATGCCCCTGGGCGGCAATGACCATTTACAGGCCATCTTACCTGCACCTCGAATGTAAAAAAATCATATCCTGTTTCATCGTTATGATCATAATTATGATCCTTGTTCAGCGTACATTTTTGGTCCACAGGGCTGAGTATGTTTCTCTCCATTGATCCAGCGCCCAGCGGTAACAGCGGTCGACCACATTGTTGCGCAGATAAAAACGTGGTTATTGTGCAAACAGCTCAGAGATCGGCGGCTATATTAAAAACGTTTCCAGAGCAATTATTTTTTAAAAGCGCTAAATCAGCAGCTATAACTTTTACCATAATTAATTAAATAACAAATAATCGCCAGTTATCATTATTTCATTATGTTCATTTATTAGTTATTATGATGACATTATTACGTAGGTATTAGGAGTAGCTTCGGAGATTGTAATTAAACTGGTGGGCGGTGTTCGTGACTCCTTTAGTTTTAGGGAATAAATTTTTGGACGGCTGTGGAATTGCCGAAATTAAAACGGCAATTTTTAAATCTATGTTTAATGCAGTCAGCATGTCAATACATTAGGAGGTTCGCTTATTGATAGGACCTACTTGAGTCTAGAATTCTATATCCTTGATTATGAACTGCAAAGCTTAGATCTAGGTGCATTGTTAGTTGCTGATGAAACTAGTGTTCAGTACTGGAGTTTGGTTTGAAGAACTGGGTGGAAGTAAACTGAAGTAGTTTACGGTATTCTATAAGCATATTCTTCCTCTTGTAAAATTTGAATATCAAATGCTTGTCTAAGACTTCCAAAGTAGGCTATTCTGTTAAAGTTGTCGGAAAATCCACAGGATTTCTGAACTTTTATAGTGGGCATCTACTTCGTTTAGATATCTTTATAAATGTTAAAAATGTTATTTGGAAGCTGACTGTAATAAAACTCTACTTAAGTGTTCTGATAATTAAAAGAAAAGAACAATATCAATATATAATTTATTATAATTTATACGAAATGTACTCAAAGCAGAACCTAATGTTAGCGTAAATTGCATAATACAATAGTATATTGTAAACACAGCTTGCGAGCGAGCGGCCATAAAATCTTTT
>DWEC01000593.1:0-16222 GCA_018245735.1 Microceris miodesmiata
AAACGAGTCACTATTAGAAATTCTAAATTAGAAAAATCCAATAGTACCCTACCTGGGATTTGAACCCAGGACCTCCCAATCGGCAGTCGCACTTGCAACTACTCGACCAACGAGACACTCAATTGTTACGATAATTGTTAGTTGTTATATATACTTCATGCTTCATTATCATCATCAGCCTACTCCCGTCCATTGCTGGACATAGATCTCTCAAATGGCACGCCACTGAGCTCGATGGTCAGCTCTCCGTATCCGACCAATAACACACTACACATTAATCCCAAGCACCCCAAATAATCACGTGTACCAGGCCTAAAATTAACAGCTGTGCTGATTTCGATGTTTAACATTATATCCATGTTTATTACATTTTATTTATAAGTAGTTAATAACATACAAAAATAATAAATATATAGATTATACAGCTTGTAGAATATAATTAATATTAACATCAAAATTAAATGAAATTGTTATTTGATTAGTTCTAGTTTTTTTTTTTTTTTAATGTGGTCTGCATAATACAATACACTATTTGACAGTATATTATTAAATATCTTTTTAACAATCAATTAATATAGCACAAACTTGACGTACAATTTGTTTAAGGAAATATGTAATTAATATACGAATAAGTATATAACAATTTTGGATATACCCATTTCGTTATTGAATTGTTTTGATACGTCTTACTAAATGTTTTGCAAAATATATTTTGTGTATAGTCTTGCATTGCTGTCTCCTGAATTTGTTTCTCCTTTCCTTATGCATATTTTTTTGTATATAATATAATTTTGTGTCTTCCGAAGCTCTTATGACGTTAGCAGATGACGCGTGATTCCTGAATGACGATCGACATAAATTGAGTTCGTTAAAACACCACTTTTACATCCTCCTGTATGCATATTATCAAATTAGACTTACCTTAAGACGTCTGATGTTGTGTTTTTCTCATAGGATGACGTACTCTTCGAACTTAGACAAAAAATATTGCCAGTCAGCACTTTTTGGCCAATTTGGCAGTATCTGGCTTTGACGGCTCAAAGGTTTTATTGGAGAATTGAAATAAAAATAGTAATTATCACAATACTGTATAAAGAGTATTGTAACATAATAAAGTCTGGAAGGCAATTAGAAAAAACAATATTGCTATTAAAGTGAGTCACGGCTGTGGCGGCGTCAGTAATAAACAGTTACAAAGTGTATATTTCCACAATTTGTGTATTAAAGTATGAAATAACCGAAGTGGGTTTGGGCTCTGAGTCAGTCGTGATCTCACCATTACATCAACTGAGCGACGCATCAATGCATGCATATGCATCCATACGCACTTTACAAATTGTCAGCGACTACTTTACTAATTGTCAGTTGGTGCACATTTTCGTCATAGTGACGTAACCATGCGTATGAATACGTGGCTAATGCTATATATTTTTGCTGATTTACTTACCGTCGAGACCCTGCTCGAAATTTTACAAAAGCACACCTTTGATACATGTCTATGTTATGAATAAAAAGAGCAATAATAATTATTATTATGTACATTTGAATAAATCACAAAAGCATATGACACGTTGTTTACAAAAATGCAAACTTGCTGGAGTAGAGGATGTGATAAAAGGAACTAACGAACGAGGAAAGATATATTATATATGAGGCATGATTTATATTGCAATGATTTTAATTATGGCCATTAAAATGTAGCAATTACTTGTTTCCCCAACTGTGGACATTAAACGTCCGAGCCATTATCTATTGTTTCCGTGTAGGCACTATATTATAAATGGGAGGGGGGGGGGGGTTGCAAAATATTGTTATACAATTTTTTGCCTGTCTGACATAGGTCAGAAAAATATAGATTTTGGGTAGTTAAATTCACTATAAATAAATTAATAATTGTAATGAAACGTTGGTTTTGGCAGTCATACGGAGGTTTCTTTGTGCTATTTAGTTTAGGTTTTAAATCGTTTATCAGTAATCGAATCGAATTGTGTCGAACAAGTAATTTAAAATATATACAATTAAATGATTCGAGTACGAAATATATAGGCATCGAGTTCACTATTACAAGCAGGAAGCTAGCCATGCATTAGGTAGAAATCATCCATGTAATCATCCATCCGTAATCATCTATGAACCACCATTAAATTACGCATTCATCCGCTCGCTTTCATACATACGCGTCTCTTGGAACTTCAATAAATTGATTAGCAGAAAAGTCCTAATAAGCATAATTTCAGTACAATGACGTCTGGCCTGCTGTTCACGGAATGTCTACCCCGAAGGCAGTGGACTGTAACCTGGAGGAGAACGGGTGCGTGTTGCGTGCGATGTTCGCGTGCCTACTGTATACGTACAGACAGTGACCTACCAACATGGAAAAAATTATATTCAATTCCTATATTATGAATATATAAAACTCGCGCAACAAGTCAGTGCATATCGCAGTAGATCACTGGGAGACATGAATCAGAATGAGCTTACGGTGTGACGTCGGCCGTGCACCCCCGTAGCGGCGTAGCGGCCGTCCCCTAGATCTACGCGCTCAGTATCGTCCGCGTCTCGTCCACGAGCGTACGTGTCTTGCCACTCTCTCGAGCCGATCACATAGTTAAGCGCGTTTCGTGATTATGCGGTCGCTTTGATCCCCAGTACAGGACAACTGTATTAGTGTACGAGTGTAATGAACAGGACGGGCTGCAGGTAAAGCTGGACCCTTTTGCTCGCGTGCACTCCCGCTCTATTTTATGGCAGACTATGGAGTTTATATGTGAAAGCCACAGTAGCAACTGTGAAGTGTGACTGGAACGGTGATGAGGATTTCGCTTTGGTGTTAGGAAGCCGTCAAGATTAGCTCCTACGCGGAATTGGATACGCGTGCGGTGTCGCCCCGTGGGGCGCGCCGCCGCCAGTTCATCAAAGGCTGGAAAAAGACCATGGGGGTGATCTCGAAGACGTTCGGTGTAGTTTTCAGTCTGTAAGTTTTGGAAACTATCTCTAAATAGTAATATGTACAAATACAAAACTCAAAAAATGATTTTATTGTTACTTTATTTTTACTTTCTAAGCCTATATCAAAAGTTATATCATTTAACTAATAATTTCACTAATTATAAAAAATGTAACAGTTTTATAAACGAAGAACCATCTCTGTATATAAGTCATAAAATTTGAAACAATATATAAGGGGCACAATAACGCATGCGCGTGCTCAACTTGCGCAAGCTTTGCCACCCGCACGTCCGTCGCGTACGCACGTCCGATCTACAGATGAACACGCGCGCTTTCGCTCTCCTCGCTACACCGCCTTACTACTATTTTCGACTAATTTATTATTATTATTATATCATCCTGCCAGGTCCTTGATGGGGTAGGCTGGCAACATCGGGTGATGAAAATATCTTTCCTTGCACACCTGAGCTGCTTCTTCTATGTTAATTATATTCCTTATACAGATGCGCCGATTTAGGAGACCTCTGACTCTCATCAGATTTTCGACTAATAATTATGTATCTGTCCCATTGTGATACGGATTCTTCAAGAGCTTTTCATATTTTCATTTCCGGATCACATACACATTTATTCGGTTATGCAAAACGCGTCGCCCGCACTGAATGCCATCATTAATTCGATCATACAATCCTCATTGTCTCGTGTGATTCTCTCAGTTTTCGACTCCAGCGTCGCTTTCCATTTGTGACATAACATTTTGTGTAACATTTCTATATAAAAAAAAATATATATCATTTATATTCACACCACATTTTCATGTTCTCATACCATTGTCATTATATTCTCTAGTGCAGATGTGTAGATATATATATTTTTCTTTGCATGCGTACTAAAGAACAGTCAGTACCTACAATCTCGTGGTATTTACGAGATAATTACTAATTATCGACTACAAGTATTATTATAGCGACTGACACCAACATACCCACCGACCCTTATTATATCATTACGTACATCCGTTACACTACACTCTATCCTCTATAATTGTCTATGATTTTGGAAAATAAGAAACTATTACAGACACGGAACGATCTAGGGATTATATTAACTACCTACCGGCCTTCGACCGCACCTTATTTATAAAACAAGATATATAAAAACATTTAAGGGTAAATCGTAGTCCAGGTACCTCTTTACAAATGTCTGCAATCCTCTCAATTCCAAAACATTTTATTAATAATTACAGAAGTTACAAAAGTCATGCTGTAAATTTGTTCCAATTTCAAAATGAACATATTTTCAAATATGACGGAAAACAAAGTGTAAAACGAAATTTAAAAAAGAAAGCAGTCATTTAAATGACATTAGATGTTTTGTAAAACCGCTTAGGCATTCCCGCCTTTTACACTCGGGAAGAAAAACAACGCTTTATGATATCGCTTCAATTCATACAACTAATAATTGACCAAATCTACTTCGATCTACAATAGGGCATTGACCCAAACACAATGGTCGAACCCTTACCTCCATTCACACCGGTGTCAGAGCACTCATAGAGTCATAATTCAGTGTGCGATTTCGATCGTTGGCAAATGACTAGAACCGTATAATTTGGCCCGGGCCGGCGATTACAGTGACGTCACCCGTTGGCTAACTCTGTCCCGCTGCTATCGCCGTCGACTCTATCAAAAGGAACGTACATAGATCATGGTTCCGTATGACGAAATGTTCGTTCGCCCTCATTCGCTTTTATGGCGCCGCGGTATTATTTTAGGCATCGGCTCCAGGCTACGCAGCGGTTATCGGAAAACTCTGAGCGCCCGCTTCTGCAATGTACCGAACACCTGGCCATGTTTGTTACTTAATTCATGGCTATTATTATTAAATTAAAACAGTACTGACTGTGCAGAGAGAATTTATTTTTGTCATAATTATTGATCGTTTCTAATACTCGTATAATTGTAACCGCGTGTTTGACTTTAATACGAGTACAAGTTCGACGGTGGTAATTTAAGTTTAGCTTTCATTTTAATATAACATAGAAATCATTCTATCAATACTAAAGATATTCCAGTATGAAGAGGTCTTTAATATTTTTTTTTAATCTACAAAACAATAATAGTTAAAGTTTGTGGCTTTGAATAATTGCACGCAAGAAGTATTTAATTTCCCTTATTGTCTTAGGCGGATTACCGCATTAGTTAGTGACGGTTAACTATTAATTTGAACGTTGGAAAGTATAATGTTCAAAGTTAACGAGCGTGCCAGTTAAGAACCATCAGCACAGCACATACACATATGAATGAACAATTACTTTGCTAACTGCTTTCTTTGTGGCGTTATTTAATTGAGATCACAATCGTTCTACCATGTGTGTACTGAACGATTAATGGTTATGAGACTGAACAAAAGAGCACTTTTTCATTATATAGTACAAGTATGAAAAAGTATAAGCCAGATACTGGAACACGAGGGAGTCATAAGTCACTGAAACTGTGATACATTTATGGAGAGAAGGATGTACTTAGAAGACACATGGCAGGTCTGTAATATTAGAGATATTTGGCGCTCGGTGTTCACTATTTACCCTATAAGGAGTCTGGTTAGATAATTTGATATAATAAAAACACAAAAAAAAAAATGTTTAAAAAGAAACGTGTGTGTAAATGTACTTGTTTTAGTAAATGTTCATTTGAATACAAACAATTACAAAAGCAAAGTTGTTACAACTCGTAAAACTATTTCTAAGTACGTTTTAACAAGTAAAAGAGTACAGAGCAAAGCCTTTCTATTGTAAATTGAGAGGTAGCCACCCTTGATGAAGTTTCGCTTTGTAGAGCTTAGCGAGATTTAAAGAAGGTATAGACACAAAAAAGTCTTTATGCAGTAAGGAGAACCGTGCGAGTAGGTAGCCAGGGATAGCGCTTTCAATTATCTCTCTGAGCTTTAAAATAATACGGAAAAATTATAAGAGGAATATTATATGCTTACCTTGTTTTTCCCTTCTATTTAGTTGTGCGACTTAAAAATATATCCATAATTACTCGCAATTTTTAGCTGCATTATTTTATTTTATTTGATCGAACATGCAGTCCTTAATGGTCGGTGCGATATAAGAATTGCTGAAATGTTGCCTACATTGAGGTCTTGCGACTTATTAATGAATTTGCCACGCATAATTTTACTCCACTCACTGAAACAGCACTCTTTCTAAGGTCCTTTGAAAGAACTCCCCAAGTCATTCATAAAGGAAATATCTGTCGCTCATTAAGAGTCTATAAGTTTTAAAACTTGTTTTTGTTCTACGTACATGCATCATTTTGAACACTATTATTTGAATAGCGATCGTAATGAGTTTCTTATCAGGTTTTTGTACTTTGTTCCCATGTTTCTGGCTGCTACAGAGGTCGAGCTTTATTTTAAAATCGTTTAAACATTTCCATCTTATCGGCGTTAAATGGAAGCGAAGAGAATACTGAGCAAAGGTTGCATTAATGGCCATACTCTTAAAAATATCAACAAGTCGGCCGATAGCTGTCACTATCGATAACGACGACAAAACACACGGCGATAAAATAATTACATTCCCAAATGGAAGTACCATTAGACTGGGCGTTTTTAAAAACTCTCGACCTGATGGTAAAGGTGTGATTTACAACCCCCGGCGTTGGTTTTATATGATATGGTCAATAAGACACAAGTCAGAGTTTTACAACCGTCGTAAATCGATCGCGTACACGTTGAGTTTCGTGCTCCTATATCGTTAGTCGCGGTCCAATCAAAACCTCGTAAAGCGTAATGGTTCGCTCGTAATCCACCCGTTCGATATGGGAACGACCATTGTCGGAGATCGTACCGATGCGATATCGATCTATGAGTGTAACAATTATCCCCACACAGCTGTGATAGATGATTCTCGACTTTACTGTTGTTGTGTTAAAGTCTAATAGAATCGCTAATATAAATTTGTGTTTGGTCCGTCTTAGATTCTTCAAGTTTGGACAAACACGGTGATACGGTTTGTGGAGTGTGTGGAGAATCGCTTTTTCCTACGCTCTTTGTTTTTGTGGCATACAATTCTCAAATATCTTGTCTCTACACGCCCTTCGAATATTCAGATGGCGTTAACCCATTGAAAATAAAATACGTCGCGTCCAACGCATGTTTGTCCATTTCCTTGTGTGTCGTGACCGTCTTGAGCCTCCGTTAGACTAGGACTGTAATTATTATCACATTATGACACTGTCTAGTACATATGTCCTTGATGTCTTTTTTGACCATCAGTGTTCCTCTTCACATGTGTTATAATATGAATGTTCTTCTCATATTTCCATCTATCTCAACGTTGAATCAACATAGGCAACTTAGGTCCAGATAACTTATTGTCTTTGTCTTGTTCCTTCTGAGTTCTGAAATATGTTAACATTTTACGTATACTTTATAAACCTTTTTCGTCCTTTTATAAAATTTTCAAATTAAACAATACCTGGTATGTCATTGTCCTTCAACTTCTCGTATGCGTGCGTAATGAAAGACGGTAATACAAGGAGCACGCGTACCGGAATGTCATTGTCGGCATCCACTAGACTGCTGCGAACACAGCTCCCGGCTCAAGGCGGACCTGCCAGTACAATGCTCATCCAATCAGGAACGAAACTGGATCTGTGCAACGAGACAATGTCAATGCTAAGACTATCCAGAAGGCTTGATTGCCAGTGTTTAACTGTCGTTATTGTTACATATAATATTCAAATATTCCAGCTATATGGAAATATATACGTTTGTTTAAATAAACTACCTTCAACATTAATTTCATTATAAATTACTATTTTTTTTTTCTTACTAATACTTGATCGAATTACACCTTCACGAACAGGTCAATCTACTGTCTGGCCATTTGTCTTTACATGTTTAATCCATAAAGTTCCTGTACTTAGCGTCAACAGCAAACGTTTAGTAATTCCGCGTCTTCAGTGTAAATAAGCCTTTAATCTATCAACAGTGTGCACTAGCTGATAAGTAAGTCTCTGTGCTGAAGTCCTTGACTATTGGTTCTATTATACTAAGTATGGCTGATGGATTACATATATCCTATTATCGCAAGTCGCGCAAGTCTTGAGTTTCAAAGTTTAGCTTGGACCAAAATTAAATAAACTCTTTTATAAAAGTCATATGTCTAAATGTTCCTTACTGTTCTAGCTAACCGCTTACAGAATTAAACAAACTTAGCTCTCTTGCATAAAGCACTCTACTACCAATATATTGTTGTAGAATTTTAACCTTCGAAAGTGCGAATATTCCTCGTCGATGTTCCTCTTCCAATTGGGGAGGCCAAGTTGGTGATAGAGCCCACTGCCGGAAGTTGGTGAAAACCGCAAGAAAACCTTCGACAAAGTTCAATTACTGATATACAATGAAAACACACGGGAGTGGCTCGTGCGCCGCGCCGCTGTAACGCCCATATCACGAGTAGGTATAGGCAATAAAAATGCCATCTTCGTATCCGTTTACCACTGATATCGGTAGAACGTTGTAATTTTAGTCATTTTATTGTTTTCAGTCGTGCGCGGGAGTGGCCCGCAATCGGTCGTCGGCCCTCCGTGTGTAACATTGATACTTGATATCTTTTTTGGCTTTGCAAATAGAGCCTTTTTTGTATTGTTTTTTACTTTACACTTATTTCTTAGCTCCCATCTTTACATCGCGCCCAAATGTAATTAATACTTGCGATAATTTCGATGGAAATTTATTTGATTATATTGTAGGTAGATTTTTTTGATCATACTTAAATCTGTCAAAAGTATTGTACTAGTTAGTAGTGTTAGCGAAACTTCTGGGTAATATCCAATCTAGTTTTAAGCCAAACCTCGCCAGATATTCTACTAGTATTCGTCGCTTGCCATCGCTCCAATTTCACACCGCATCGACTTTATTGATCGCCGTGCATTTTTTCTCTCGCCTACTAATTATGTAGCGGAGAATTGAAAATTTAAGGGAGGTGCTTTTGTATGCGCCTTAATTACAGGGATCTCGCATGAAAAATTGAATTCGCGTATTAAGATGTTGCGGGCCAAATAACGATCTTTGGTGCTCGATTGGCTCCATACTATTTTTAACTGTACCGCCTCTATTGGAATGTTTTGTTTTTTTTTTTGTGCAAATAAATACATGCAACGAAATTATACAAAAAAATTATAAAAGTTATAAGACATTTCTGGTCTCGTTTGCCTGTTTCGTTCGCTCGTTCGCTCGTTCGCTCGCTGTTCTCGTTTGCTCGTTTGCCTGTTTGCTAAGCTAACTTTAAAAAAAAAAAACCTAAAAGAAAATATAAGTAAAAGGTAAATCAGATACCGGATAGAAATTATAAATTCTAAAACTGTTACAAAAACAAAGTACTTGTCATAAAATATAAGGTTACATTCACAAGTCTAATGTAATACATATGTATATATGAACAAACATTTCCTGTCTCAGAGATCGATATGTAGATTTATTTATCAATTATACGTATTGGCTATTAACAACAATAGCAAACAAAATCGAAATCAAGGTTTCAACAAATTATCGCGCACATACAAATGCAATGAGAACATTTATCGGCCACGTTATGCGAATAGGCACGTCACTTCCGCCAGTCTCATGGTAATAGACAACAAAAACATTATTATGATAGGCCTTTTGATCCAGTGCTGAAAATGACGAAACAGCTAAAATTGTTAGTAGCTAAAATACAAATATCCTAGCGCCCTCTGATCCCAAACTAAGCAGACTAGCAATGGTAACCAGACAGCTGATAAGGTACATGTATAGATTTTAAATACGTATGTACTTATATAGATAATTTTACAGCCAGGTTCAATAAATACTTGTTCTGTCATACAAATATTTGTCTTGGAACGAAATCGAATTCACAGCCCTCAATTCGGAAACCAGGTTCACTAACCACAAAATATAGAACCAAATTAAAGTAATATTTTTAATTTCGCATTACCTTTGGCCTAGCCTCAGCGGTTTTGACATTGACAGGAGAAAGAGGTCAATCGTTGCATAGATGTTACGTACGACGGCGTCATTTGCACTGAGAGCGACACAGAGCGTGGGTCACCGACGTGCTTCGTTTTTGGACGTTTCTACTGACTTAGTTCATGTACGATTACACGCGAAAAAAAAATTGTGAGACTCCCCCCCTCACCCCCCTTTTAGTACTATAATTTTTTTACCACAATCGTTACATTTTTAAAATGCTAGTCAATTAACGTTAATCAAGGATACCGTTTATTAAAAACTCATTAGTATTAAACAAGAGGTGAGTTATACTATTTACTATTTTTTAATTAAAATTTAATTTTTTTAGCGATATTAAGATTGTCAAAGCTGAATGATTTCCCTATTATAGCAAGTGTCCACACACGTCTAAACAAGTGTCAGATCGTCCGTCTGTTTGCCAACGGTTACTTAATTATTCAAGATAGTACATTTCCGTGGAAAGATAACCTTATTTTAATTAACCCCTATATTTAACAACAACTCGTTTGGCGACACAAAGCTACCAAGGGCTTGATGAAATTTAAGGTGTTTTTTCTTGGAAAGAGTCCAACATTTGCCAGTGCGGTTAATTAAATGTTTGTTAGTAACTACGTACCTACAACCGAGACAGGAAGTTGTCACAATTGTTCGGAACTGGGAACAATGGGAGGGCACGGGGCCAGCCAACCCTGACCCCCCTTGATTATGTCCTATAAATTTTGTTGGCGACGACTTAATAAAAATTCTCTGCTAACCAACGTATGCTAATGAGGTGTTTTTTATTGGTTATTCTTTGTTATTTTAATCATTCTTTTTATTTTTAATGATATCTTCGTTATGAAGGAACTTGAAAAGTACATACTTAGGATCATAAATATTTTTATATTTTAAACTTATATAAACTAATTAGGCAATTATGTAGGAAGAGTTTACTTTACTAATCAATGTATATATTTATATTAAATATTTAAAAAAATCTTAATTAATTTATATCGAAACTTAGTTATATCTTTGAATATACATATTATACTTTTACAAAAAAACAGATATGGTTTGAATTTCGAACTGACTTCAATTGTGCTTTTCGAAAATACTCAACCTTGTTAAAATACTTTCTTCCTTAACCGAACGCTTAATTAAATAAAAAAAGTTACATGGAATTTATTGATAAGTTGCCGGTTGAAGTAAATGGTAAATAACAATTACATACTTAATAGTTTAAAGAAATATTTTACTAGTTAGATATGTAAGTACATTAGCGTAATGCGATGACCTCGTAGAAGCGCAGAAAACATATTCGATTTGAAAATAGAACACACACAGAACGTTTGCAGTTTGGCCGTTAATTACACTCGTTACAATTTATCTATGAGATAATGTTGTGTTGGCCTTGAACATGTTTAGTACACAGCTAACTATTAAGCACTTAGATATATAAACTTCCGTTGTGACTACAGTGTTCTAAGTGCGAAACTCACTAAACATCATTACACGAACTCGAAATATGTACCGATAACAATTTTTGCTGTTCACCTTGTTTTTGTGATGTTTATCTTTTTATGTATTATGTTTATAGCTAAAACGACTATGTTTTAATTCTGCTTTTTTTCTTCGCATTATAAATATGATTTGTGGCCAGTTTCCTGCATACGTATATTAATATTATGTAAGAAAGATTTTATTGTGTTAAATTTTGAAAATAAAATGTATGCTGTTTTGTGTTAATATATGCGGATTATAATCATACTTGATTTTTTGACACAAATAACATAAGCACCTCCATGTTTTGTTTACGTCGCTGTACGTGTCTATGGGTAGAGTGGTTAAAAACAAACCACTCACAGAGTAAGGACAAATAAAACCCAATGCCCCCTGAGAACGAACGACCGAATGAACGAATTACCCCCAATTACGAACACAAGCATCAGCTCCAAGGCTCGCATGCCGTTCTGTGAACAATACACTCATTTGTTTCCGATTGCGGCGACCACATTTGTGTGAGGAAGTAATTTAGCGAAAATATTAGGCACGTATTCGCTTCAATTTCCGCCGAGGCCACGCCGACCAACGGCGGCTCGATAATTTAATATCGCTCCAAAAATAAATAATAATCTAATGAACGCCAAAGCGTATGCCCGTGTCATTGTGGGACGCACAATTGATCGCATTTCGACCATTCTCGGAAGCGATTTTTAAAAGTACTCTCCTTTCTGTTCCATTGTTGGCGACGCCGAGGACAACACTAATGCTATGCTCACACACACAAAATATAATGCAAAAAAAGTGTAATCCTGTGGGCATATTTCCCATTTATGTCAAGCGTGCAACTTTTGATATTTTCTACATCGTAACTAAATGTGCACTAGGCTCACTTCCTATTGTATGGTAGCCCATGGTAACATAACTGTGTTGCGAAGCATAGGATTGTACTACCCTCCCCTGCCTGTCCATTCCGGGAAATATATAGGCGTAAGTATATGGGTTACAAAAAGTACCCACCTGTCACCTTATGCTCATAACGGTTACACGTGGAAACCGTTAGGGGATCGAACTTAGGGTCGGCAGGTTCCGTAGGTGTGGGGGGTAAGTTGAATATAGCCATTTTCTAGACTGCTGATTAATTAATATGATAAATTAAAATTATGCTACATGCTGCAAAAACAGTAATAAATACATGTAACTTATTTTGAACAGAAAGTTATCGAACCGTCACGTTGAGTTTGCTATAATAAAAATATATTTATGATCGTAAAATGATACATAATATTAAAGTATTGTTTCTCTAAGATATATTAGTATTACTGTCATTAATATGCTAATTTTTATATTAGAAATTAGGGTTGTCAATCACTTTAACAAAAAAAAACGAAATAACAATAATTTTGTTAAAAATGTTTGATTTGGAAACAGAAGGCAATTAATTACCTTTTGTTTAGATTAAAAGCGGTTTAAAATAAAAAAATGCCATTCTTTTTCTTTGGTCGTTTAAATGATCGTACAATTACTGCAATGCTTAAATATCTAGAAACTTCGATAAAATGACAACCCTTACAGCATAGGAGAAGCTTAAGGCGTTATTAAATAATGTGTTGTCTATTCCTCTGATGGTGTACCGGTAGGAGAGTTCGCCGCGAGCGGAGCGGGCGAGCGTCAGTAGAGACCATTATGTTTGCGGTCTGCCCTAATCACGTGACAGCACTGGTTGCCGCGATTTATATATCTCTTATGTTAAAACTAGAATCTGATGTGATCTTATGATTATTTTAAAAAATGGATGACGTAAAAGTAGTTCGTAAATGAGCAACTAGCTCGAAAATGTCGATTTTCAATAACTTCTGAAGGGAATTTTTTTTCCTACATTTTGATGTCCTTAAAATATTTATTAAAAAATATTTTTTGGCACAGTTCTGTTTCGCTTCGAATTATACATATCCATCGTACCTCATATATTTTAGTAAATGTTCTAATAAACTTTGATTACAAAAGACTCTATGTAGAGAAAAGGGATTCATCTCTAACGCTTCATAAAGCTTACAACTTATAAACTAATTTGACAGTAACAGCAAGGAACGCTATAGGGGTGAATAGGAGAGAAAGTACTCTGTCATGCCGCGGTTTTAATTGAATTAGACCACAATCTCCCGACTTTGCTACGTCATGGCGCAGGCTGAGGCGATCAAGACGTTACATGGATATGGCATAATTTGTAAATATTGCCGATCGGTCGTTCTACTATCTCGTAGACTTTTGGCGAAAAGAAAACCGTGAGACAGCAGTAACCAGTGGGCCTATAAATGTATGTGTAAAAATGTAGATACAGTAAACCTTCGATTTAAAATTTCAGTGCTATCTGCCTATCCCATAAAGGACCTGGCGTGACAATAATGTGTGCAATAACAATAATAAAAAACATAGAGCCAATATGAAAGGAAACTAACAAAATTGCGATAATTTTTTTATCTTCCCTTTTACTTTGTATTCTATGATTTCATCAAGCCCACTGTGTCGAAAAAAAAATTTAAATGTTTTGAGACGTCAATTAAATCTATGTCTCCAAGTTAGCATTCTTCTGCCACGATCCGATTCCAATGTGGACGTTACGCTTACGCGGCCGTAGTATTATTTATCTGTAACAGTTACCTATTAGCCGCTGAGTGCAGCCGCCGGGGACCGCATGCACCTGTCTCGAAGATGTGCACTAAAATGTGAGCAAATATCTCGACAGAGCAACCACCCCTATTGATTGTAGTATTATTACCTACATACAAAAAATACTAGAGCTAATTAAAATAAATGTATTTTTTAAGCTTGTTTCAATTAAAATTTTAAGATACTTTTGGTAGTCGGTGCCTTATTATAATGTGTAAATATTTAATTATTAGGATTTTATTTAAATACAAATAATTTGTGCTAGGACACGTGTAGTGAACGTACTATTTTTCAATCAAGACATTCTATTGAATGAAACGAAAGAAATAGTTGTAAGCTGTTGTATTTCTGTACCGACTATTTAATCACGTAACAACATAACAAAGTAAAATGGAATTTGATCCATATAACTAAAAATTGTAAGGGTGAAAGTGGGTGGTAAGGCGGTGCGCCCGCGTAGCCTCGCGCGCGGAAACAGCGCGTGCGGCGGCCCGCGGGGGAATGCCTCCGATAGTCATTAACTTTCGACGATTGGAGGCATCCCAATGATATATGCCCGGGATGTGCCCCGTGCTTATGTAATGACCGGCGACGAGGTATTATTATTACGGATACGAAACATTCGGGAGGCTGTGTCGTGTTCTGCTCCATTGTGCCCACTTGTAACTTGGTCGTGGCGATGTTGTTCTGTCTCGAGCGTTTGAATAATTTACGGCTTAAAATTTGTTTTAACAAATTCCGTTCAAGATTTAATGGTTTGATTAAAACCTGTTTGAAATAATTACGAGCATTCACGTCCTTTTATTTTCCGTTTTTTTTCTTTAATTAATGGACAGGCAAAATATTGCTTAGCACTTTTATTGTTGCCGTGCACTTTCTCGCATCATCATCGTCATCATCCTATCTCAGTCCACTGCTGGACATAGGTCTCCCCCAATGAGCGCCATCGCATCCTGACAAAAAAAGATAATCAAATATTTCATTCATAACGTCTTCAATTCGGAGTAATCCTTATTAATATTCACCAGATAGTATCATGTTAATAACGCAAAGTGAACTCTTAAAAACAGTATAAATGAACGCACACGCCGAACGATGTGGTCTTAATGTGGCCGTAAGCGAGCACCAGAAGGTCCGATCTATATAAGGGCCCATGATACTCCGAGCGTGCGGTGTCGCGTGAGTGTGATTCGGGGAACCGATTGTTTTAGCAACGATATGCCAAAAATCGCGTTTTGTTTTGGCTACGGCAGTCGCTAACTGCACTGAGTCACGGTTTACATCGCAAGAAATTAAACACGTTAGTTGCCAAGGGCCCTCCTGAAAATTATTCATTCGCTTGAAACTAACTTTATATGTTCGCAAATGATTGTTCGTCAACTGATTTTAAAAGAACGTATACTAAGGCATATTGCATTGTAAAAGGAGAGAACGATGTCTTCGATTAGTTGGACTTGTATACTGTTAAAGACTGAAAGACTTTTGGACTTATGACGAAAATAAAATGCCCGAAGCATTTGTTCAGCAAAAGATTCCAGGATAAATACATAGATAGCTGAAGATTAAAATAAAAAGTTTATTTTAGAACTTTTTCCCCACCTCTTACGAAGTAACGAAACGATTCGCAATCTTTTTTTATTATTTAAATGCCAACGTAATGCTTCTGCTATTATTAGTGCACGTAACGAGGCTATGTATACAAATTCATTTCAATGAGAGTGGTATTGAATTAGTCACAAAAGGAGTACAAGACGGGAGGCGTTCCAGTTTCGAACTTCAGGGGAGGCGACTTCGTACAGAAATGGTAACATTGTTTAATGGCTTGCGGACTGTTGGCTGTAGTACTAGACATTTGTGTTATTATAATATTCACTACTTTTATAAATATGTACAAAGCAATATTTAATGAGTTGCTTTGAAAACAAATCCAATAAATAAATGTCTTGAAAGATGTTTATCGTCGTTTTATAACGATCGTTAGTATATAAAAAAATATCTTGGACGCCCAACATCGATCCCTGGCCTTATCCGCCTGCCATCGCCGCGTACGCAGCGCGCCTCCGCGTATAATTTGGTGGCCAGAAATTCGTATTATTCT
>DWEC01000594.1:0-16219 GCA_018245735.1 Microceris miodesmiata
CCTGCAGTGTACCAAATACCATTTATAATATGTAAGTTGGAAAAAGCAATTTGTTCGTTTCTTGGTGAGAAAAATGAAAGCCAAAATAAATTTTAATAATATGCAATATTTTCAGCTTTAGAACTTGCGGGACCCAATTACAGATCATTTGTCACAGTAATGACATGTATATTTTATACGTTGGGGCTGATTTTACTATCAGGAGTAACATACGTCTTGCGGGACTGGAGATCGCTAGCTCTGGCTACCTCCGTTCCGTTTTTCTTCTACTATCTATATTGGTTCGTGTTGCCTGAATCGCCGCGGTGGTTGCTAATGAAAGAACGATTGGAAGAAGCTAATAATATTTTAAAAACGATAGCCAGAATCAACGGAAAAGAACTACCAGAAGAGTACACCACTAAACTTCAGAAACAAGTGATGGAACAGAAAGAGCACGGTGTTAAAGAGGCGAAATCAGCCAGCGTTTTTGCATTATGCCGTACCCCTAACATGAGGCTGAAGACCTGCCTGATTACATTGAACTGGTGTGCTTCTGAAATGGTCTACGTGGGCCTCAGTTATTATGGGCCAGCTATTGGCAGTAATCAATATATGAGCTTCTTTTTATCGTCAGCTGTGGAAATTCCAAGTTATATAGTATGCTGGATACTCATGGACCGAGTTGGCCGACGATGGCCGCTCTGTTTGTCAATGGTCATAAGCGGTATATTTTGCATAGTCACTGTGCTACTGCCGAGCGGTTAGTAAATGTGTAAAATAACTTGCTTGATTTATCATGGAATGACTAATAATTGTTTAAGTCTACCTAAAAACCCACTAACTTTTCAGACGCTCAAACGGAAACACTTATATTGTACCTAATATCGAAATGTTTTATTTCCGCATCCTTTCTAATCATATATCCATATGCTGGAGAGTTGTACCCGACTGAGTTAAGAGGAGTCGGTATCGGAACGTCTGCATATATCGGAGGCCTTGGCTTAATAATTATACCGTTCATTAATTATTTGGTAAGAATATTCTATAATTTAAACGTTTCGGCAAAATCTTTATACAAGATTAATTTATGTCCGGTTTTACTAACACATATTTTGTTGGGTTAACTGAATTGGTTTCGCTCCTACCTAAGGTGTTCCTATTCTCTCATCCGGAGTTTGTTTTCGCGGCAAGGTCGCGACGAAAACCAACTCTGGATAAGACGAAAAGTAATCGAGTTATCTCCAGAAAAATATACCTACGTGAGTTAAACCGGACATAAAATATATTTATGTAATTTTATTGTTCACGAATTTACTTTCTCGTAAAGCATAGGTACCTACTAATTGAAATGATCATTTAAGTTTATTTACTTAACTTTACATATTAAAACTTGTTAATTGAAAATTTGTTTATAAACCCTGCATTATATCCACGTATCCAATTTCATTAAACATCTCGTTTTTGATAATGACGAAATAAACCGTCCATTACTCAAAGACCATATTCAGAATTACTTTTAAAATGATTATTAATGAAAAGGAACCATACTATAGTGAGTATAGCGGGATGCTCATCAACAAAAAAACGTTCCAGAGTTTCAGTAACCCCCAATATTTAAAAAAATATACTTACGTTAATACTAAACTTGCACCTAATGCACAAATTATTAGCCAGGTAGCCATTTATTTAGTAAATTCAAAAGGAAAAGGTATAGTACCCTAATTTTACCCCAATACAAATTAAACACGACTATGCCAGATGGTTCATATGCAACAGTGAAATCTATTCCAAATATAGATGTACTATGGTCACCATAAATCCCCGCTCTATAGTTATAGACCGAACATTCTAGATGAATTATTCCCTCCATACACGCACACCAACCTCAAGGGTTCCAAATAAGTTAGAACATCTACAATATGCATTACAGGGTTCCAGTAACTTGGTGCTGCCGTTGGTCGTAATGGGTGCAGTGTCGGTGGTAGGCGGGCTAACTGCACTGCGGTTGCCGGAGACGCTTCACTGCTCGTTGCCACAGACGGCTGAGGAAGGAGAGGAGTTCGGCAAGGATTGGACGTACCATGACTGCTGTGCATGTGCGGGCGCCGGGTATATACGTAGAACTAAACAAGCTTATTCTTATTTTCGACCCCTTTATCATTCCACTGTTGGAATATGCGTCTCCTCACGTATTGAGAGGGTTTAGGAAATAGTTATGCAAGCTTATGCTAATTGGGAATTGTACCATATTATACCTATGTACTGAAACACTTGTATTCTTGCTGCTGTCATTCTGACGGTTATCAAAATTTATTCATTCTTTTTTACATTAATTACCAGTTTATGCGCGTGTTAACATGCATAAACTGGTAATAATAAAAAAAAACTAATAAAAAAACTTTGTCTAAAACACCCATGCGAGGCATGCTTTTGACTGAATCTGAACAAGTGACTATTACTAAACTACTTCAATCCTACTGAGATTTTGATACTCTGAATTAGAAGTAAATGACCACGACTCTGCTGGTAAAATAGGTCTGCATCGTATTTTTACATATTAAAAACAGGTATTTACAACATAAATAAGGAAAATAGGTCAGTGAGTTGCTTTCTTGAAATCGGTTTGATACACTAAGATTATTTTTTTTTTCCACAGAAAACGAGACGCAGATACTTATGAAGACCTCGATCAGTTGGAATTAACACAAGCGCCATCTGTTGAGGACGTTTTACAGGACCTGCCGTATCCCAGACGCAGCTCCATGAGGAAACTAGTGCGACAAGCTAGCACCCTGGAGACGCAACGGGATATCGACGGCAACTTGAAAATGACTTACTGGTTTTAACTTCTTTATTGAATGAAACGAACTTCAATATAGCCTTAAGACTAGATTAAACTATTATTATACGATGCGCCTTCCGTAAATTACGTCACACGACTCCAATGATTTTTTGTTCCCGCCTACCCACTCTTAGTGTGACGTCACATATGTATTTTACAAAATGCACCTAAGATTATTATATGTAAACAGCAGTTCTGAAATATTTTTATGTTATTCGCTAACAGGTATTGCTTAAATTTCGTATTTTAATACTCAGATTTCAGCATATCATAAATTATGTGCACTTTCATTTACAGGTAGTGGAGGGTTTTCTTAAATTTCTTTGCACGTGAAGTATCTTAAAGTAACCAATCTTTAAGTGACACAAGAAATGTTTTTAGAAGCCTTATACTATATCCCCCTTAAGTAAAGAAATACCTCTGTACAATTTCGCGTCCATCAATTGATTTGGGCCAAAGATTTCAAAATAAAATTTTAGATCAGTTTAAAATGCATCAGTTCAGCAATATGCGCCATTGGACGCAACTGGGGTACCCGACTGAGATAATTCTAAGTTAGCCAGTTAACAAATGATTAAATTTAATGATCCAACTATGCAATAATGAAATTCCACAAATTTTTAATAGCTTTAATTAATAAATAAATCCTTTGTGTTATCAATGTATAATATACGAGGAGAATTCAAAAATTATAAATTAAACTTCAATCTAGATATATGAATAGCTAGTAGCACATAATATAGGGGTGATATTTAGTTTCATTAAGAATATTATTTTCTTGTATAAATACAAACTTTTATTAATATTAACCAACTACAAGTCTGTACAAGTCTATAAGTGTCAGTTTATATGCAATTGTAAAAAACACAAAAAATGTATAAGCTATAACACTCAACACATAACAAATTTTAAAATCTATCTAAATTACATGGCAACATTGAATTAAAATAAAACCAGTGTGACTATCACATGTCATTTATTTCTGATATTTATTATTATTAACAAATGATATAGAGTCAATAATAGAAATTTATACGAAAATGATTTATTTAATTTTAGTCAATATAATAAAAATAATATTTACATCAAACGGCTACAGCTACAATCACTATTTGTCAGGAATGTAAGTGTTTGGCATCACCTGTGCTATATATCGACTGCGTATTCTGTCCGACTGGGACTGTGTTAGGGTCGAAGAGGCATGAGCGTCATAATTCTCTTGAGGCATTTGCGAATCAGACTCGTCGTGGTCTGAACTATGAACCTCATTATCCAGCAAGTTTGCAGTCTCGTCACTTGTTGCAGTAGACCTGAAATTTCACAAAACAAACGCTTTTTTGGTGGTCGGTTCTGAGTATTGGTCATATCGTAGATCTACAAGAGGGCTTACAAGATCAGAATCAAACTTTTCATAAAATTTTCCAAATTTAGAAAGTGTTCTATGTAATGTTAAAATTTGAGAAAGTATATTTAATTAATATGAAATCGCTTCAAAAATAAAATTATTGACAACTTTTATAATGCGGCAACAACTTTCTAAGTAAATTTCAAAATGCCTTGTTTTTCACTACTCACTCTTTCAACGCCTCCCTCTGGCTCGGGGACATGTTTAGTATGCCAGTATTGGCTGCGTCCAAAATGTATATAAGTATTGCGGCGATAAACGACACTGAAATTTTGAATTACACAATTAGATGACATGTTAAATAGAATTTTATATTACACTGCCATAATGGGCAAAGAAAACATGAGGAAACTTGCACACCTTTGAGTTTACAATAAAAATCTCTAAGGCGTGAGAAGTCTATCAATTCGCACGTGGCCAGGGTGGCGGGCTATGTCGTTTAATCTCTCATTCCGAAAGATGATCCGTGTTCCAACAGCGGAATGATGTGTTGAAAAAAAAACACGTAATACAAGCATGAAATAATAAAAAAAAACTCACAAAACAGACACGACAGGAAAAACATTTCCAATATCATGTATCCATATTTCTCAACGATTATTCCCGCCAAAATTATCACCGTCGCCAAACCCAAGTTTTGAACGGCTTGACATCTGAAAACATCAAAAGCAAAACATATGTTTGTGTAAATCTTAAAATATTGTAGAAACATTACAAGGAGGCAAAAACAGTCGAAAGATACAAGTTTCAAGATGGGCTCTACACTTACATTTAAATATATAAAAGCTGGCATACTCACATTCCATATGCTGTGCCTAGCTGATGCTCCGGAATTATAAACGCCACAAGCGGCCAGAGACCACTGGCCAGCAGTGAGTATGATATGCCCAATGAGATCTGAAACAAAAGTTGCCACATAACGAGGTAGAATGGCACCATTAACCACTGTCAATGGACAGACTAAACACTGATGAGGCTGGTACAATGCTGGAAGCCATTTATAAATTTCATATGTATTTTAATATTCAAATACATCTATTCTATACTATAGATTGTATACCATGAATTTGTATGAAAAATTTGCCATTGACTTTTATGAAATAACATTAGTTGTGACAAATGACTTTATACATATATCGTAAGAGACGATTGATAAAATTAGGTAAACCGAAAAATTTGACTGCTATTCTAAGTTGATATACAATGAATTGCAGGAATTTGACATTACAAAAAGTTTTATATAAGATTGCTCACTAACCACTCCAAGATACGGGTTGATAAAAGTTAAAGCCAGCAGCATGTGAGAGGCGATCGAGGTGATGATACTGATAATGATCCAGGTGAGGTTTCGGCCGGTCTTGTCTATGAGGATGCCGAAGAACGGACTCAGGGCCGCTGACAGCAAGTACACCATGGAGTTCACCGTGTTCGCGTCTTGCGGCAGAAAGGCGAATTTACGCTCGAAGAATATTCTGGGGCGATGAGAAATTTATTTAAAATTATGAGGTTTTTAGTAAAATAAATACTACAATAAATCAGACAGTTAGGTTTAAAATGTGCCTGTTAATCAATTCAATTAATATAACAATTATCTCTTCTTACTCATGTCTTCATTGTTGAAGGCCGTATCTGTTCTGATAATTCATTTGGCAGATGTATAATTAGAAGACAAAACTGAATAATATCCTGTTATATCTTACTTTTCTTTACATATCATTGGAAGGTGAAACAACGGTAGACTCAATTCCATATAAAAATTCTTAAGAATTTATTAAATTCGTTGTAGCTCAGGTAGACTTGATGAAGTAAAACTTAGCAATGTTTAAACGCATCTATTTATCAGCAACAACATCACGATATTGGTGTGTTGTTTTATTCTTAATATTGACATCATACACTGGATAATGGATTAATATCCGTCCTGACGCAGGAATGACGAACACAAACAATATCATATCGCGAAATAAACAGTATAATTAACGTCAACAAATTATTAATTACTATCGTTTATGATATAAACGATTTACACGTGTTCGCATGATATTGATATTTAATTTGAATATAACTGTATTTTTAATTCTGTTCTTAGGCAAAGATAACATGTGATATGAATATAATAATATTAAATTATTAAACAAAAAATATTTTTGTTTACAATTCGTAAAGGATCAAGTGGCAACGTGATAAAATGGCAAGTCGCAATGGCAGATGTCTGTTCCTTTATATAAATAAAAATATACATGGATTATATGAGGTACATTTAATTGGGACATTAATATTAATTATATTGTATTTGATACACCTATAATAATTGAGAAGACACTTGCCTACAGTTACACTGTGACCATTTACATTGGATAAAATACATAAGTATCACATGCATGTACATAAGCTGTAAAGGAATAAATGAATGTACTCACTTGCCGAGAGCAATGAAGGGGAATATGGCGAGGTAGTAGGCGACGCAGATGAAGGAGATGAGCCAGAAGACGGGCTCAAAGTGCAGCACGTCGAGCAGGCGGAAGGGGGGGGGCGCGGGCGGCGGCGCGCGCGCGGCGGCCCGCGCGGCGCGCGCGTCCAGGCGGCCCAGCGCCAGCGCGCACACCAGCGACAGCAGGCACGTCAGCGCCGCTAAGGACATACCACCGAACCGTTTACAAAACATCCTTGATGCCAACCTAGTCCTATCGTCACTGTTTACTGCATTTGCTGCTTACTTGTCGTCGCTGGTGTAAGGGGCTCCGAGCTCCATGTTAGGAGCTCAAACCAACCTCACCCGCCGGGGGCGCACCCTGCTATACAACAGACGAGGCTCCGGGGAGCGGCTCATCACGGTATAGCGCAGCCCACCTAAGCAGCGGTGGAAATCACAAGTGTTGGAATCACAATCCAGCATTAGTAAAAGTCGAGATACCTGTTGGCTTCTTGCAAGACAAATCGTACAAACCAATGAACAAGGTGACACCCAGGCGCTGATATCCGCCATAGTAATTAGCGACCCACGAGTAGATTGGCTCCATGACCCAGAAGTTGACCGTGCTGCCGAACCGCGAGAAGGACAGCTGCAGACCGAACACCATGTTCAGTTCCTTCCCCTTGAACCATAGTACCACGTAGTTGTTCACTGCCACCTGTAACGATTCGCCGCCCATACTGGAAACATTCAAATTTGCTACCTTAGAAAAATCTCATAAGGACTGGATTTTCACTTCATATGACAGAAATTTGAGCAGCTTTGACAATTATTCATCTGTTAAATGTTAGACCAATCATGGACACAACACAAATGCTCATGTAAATTTTATGGATACTTTATTATTATAACCATTACGTCATCACACCAGATCTTATACGGAATAGGCAGAGAGCGAAAAGTTATGAATATATCAGAGCCTTAAAACTTCTAACATTTTGCTATCACTCTTTATTACCTCAACAGTAAAATAAATAAGTATAGTACATGATACATAAATTTAGTATCCAGCTTAGTATGGATCTCTCCTGCAGTATGTACGCGACTGAAACGAGTCTAGTATTCGCTACTGTCCATTAAACGCTGTGTGCGTTTGCGCCATGAGTTTTTATTTGTCGTGATTCCTTATAGGGGATTACAGGCATGATGTTAATTTTTACTCTAAGTTTACGTGCAGCCACGGGTTCTCATACTTACCCAAATATAAATCTCCCGAGTATCATCAGCCAGAATGCGTTTACGTACACCCCGAGAGCAAACACCATAGCTCCAGCAAATACAAATATCATATATATGATCGTTCCCAACCTGACGCCGAAATACCTGCAATCATCATTGCATGTTGATTTATTACCTTTTTAATATAAGTCAATCCTTATATACAAAACACTTTCTACTAAATTTATATATATCTATATCCATAGGCAGAAAATGTCCTTGACTGAATTAGAGGAGACAAAACTATGAAGACAAATAGGTGTCATTGGTTAGCAATATATTATTACTAGCTGACCCGGTGAACTTCGTATCGCCTAACAATCTATTTCTTTGCCCTCGCATTTTAAATCTCTGCTATCTGTTAAAATTTTCATTTTAACGATATCCTGTAAGGGGCCATTTTAATCTACATTACATACACAACGTAACTAAAGTATTACATTGTATGGAAAATAATACCGTATTGTTTAAAATAGCTTCGTAAATAGCCCATTCTTTTTTTTGTAACATGTGAAAGATAAAAATGATTACTGTGGGTTATTTATAGGAGATACACATATTTAATCAAGGACGTTTTACGTTTTTTACGGTACTAAGGGTTAGAACTTCGTTACTGGAATGCTAGAATGACGTTGAAGTAGCTAGATTTTTAAACAATCTTTTTACCTTACATAAAAAATATATTTTTTTTAATAAAAAGTATACCCACATTACTTCTAATACCTCCAAAAACATGTGTACAAAATTTCATGATGATCTGTTGAGTAGTTTTCGCGTGAAACCGTAGCTAACAAACATTCACATTTATAATATTAGTAGGATTTGTATCGTTTGTATATTTTGTATTATTTGTATTTCTACCTACCTACGTTTGAGTATACTCAAAAGTAGGTAGGTCGCCCTCCTAGCAAATGGTCTGACGACCTGAAGAAGACAATGGGGAATTCCCCATTCCCCGTATTTAGAAGGCCCAGGACTGGAAGAAGGGGTGCGGAATTGGGGTAGCCCATGGCCAACAGTGGATATTTAGAGGCTAATGATGATGATGATGATGATACTCAATTATCGGTAGTGATTTCTGGTATCTCTTGGCTACACAATAGCAACAAAATCTTTATTAAATGTTGGCAGATATGCAGATATTTTCATGTATTTAACAAACACCATACTAATAATTTTAAGTTGAGAATATAACAGATTCAATATATTTGCTTGTGCAAACCATATTCTTAAACATACTGTAAATACCTGTCATTATACATAATAATGAAAATAATAATAATCAACCCATTTATCATTCCTTGAATCCAGAACCCCTGGAGTGAGAGTCTGAATTCCTAACAACTAGGCTATCACTTCCTATTCTGTTACATATTGAAAAAATAAAATGTATATACGACAAAGATCTACAAAGAGTTATGGTCATAAGATTACATAGCTGTCATAATTTACTCATTGAAGTAATAACTTTAATGAGTAAATTAATTAAAACTGTCTACTGTCTTCAAATTTTAATAACACCATTAATGAAATGTTTATAATTCTTTAATATTAAAAATAAGTGTTTACACCACAAATGAAATCAAGAAATTGCTCAGTAATACATAATTTCTTTCAACATTGTTTGTGTGGCTGAGCTGACTATGCATAAAATCATTTTACTTAATTAATTAGAGCAGTCCAACATTCAAAACAAAACATTGTAGAATAATCGATGATTTATTTATTATGAGATGGCATCATCATATTGTGTATTTAAATATGATAAGACTATCCCTAATATGGACTGTAATTATACTTATGTATGTTACAATATGTCCATGTATCACTATCAATGACTCACAAAAGCAAGCAAATGGTACAGCTGGGGCTCAAATACATACCTATCAATAAGATAACCACCAATGAAACATAATACCACATTGGGCCATGAGTATATCGAATACAATAGTGCAATCTCTGTTGTTTCCAACTTGGAGTCAGTTTTGAAATTGTCAGCCAGAGCACCGGGTGTGTCATAGCAGAAATATGAACCTGAAACAATGCAAAAGGAATACAATAAATACTATAATAACTATATTATAGTATTTATTTTATATTTTTATATAGCACAATTGACATCATATATAGCCACAAAATAGTTGATTCTGGAATTACTTTGCTGATATACTAATTTGTACTTAGATATTTTAGCTCAGGATACCTGTTAACTTATACATCTTGTGAACACTAAACTGAAATGCCGTAGCACATGTAATGCATACCGAACATTGCATTTATTTACAGAAACATGTGTTCCATAAATAACTTGTTAAAACACAAATAAAAAGTATCTATGAAACAATACCAACTTTTTAAAAATATCATGTGGACATAATTTTTACTCAAAATACAGAGAGACACCCCCTGTGGATGCTGGAGATCTTCAAGCTAATGGTGTTTCAGAAGACAAATTAGACATCAGTTCATCTATTAAATTATCATTGTGTACTAAAGTTTAAACCTCATCAGGAAATTTAAATAGGATAAAACATCATGATAAACAAGTCTGTCACTAACTTTCTCTTAACCAAAATGCTTTGAGAATTGTGATGGAATATGCTTCCGACTTAGAATAGTTACAGAGGAGATGTGTACTGTAGTACACCCCCACTTTTCACCAGTTACTTTTAGTCCCACAATGGAATAGGTGGTGAGCCTATTGCCATACACCGGGCACACAGTCATACTCTGAGGCACAACTAGAAATCCTAAATTAGGAAAAACCAATAGTACCTGACCTGGGATTTGAACCCAGGACCTCCCGATCGGCATATAAACATGGTTGTAACCAAATATAATATGGACTTATTTTCAAACTCAAGACATTTGTTTCAAATATAGTATGGACTTCAAAAATGAGTAGCAAATAAATATGACAGGAAAAACATGGGATTTTCTATAAATGTATATCAGGTCTAAATAATGGTCAAAAATAAATTGTACATATAACATTACCATACAAAAAATGAAATTAAACTCACCAAAGCACAAGAAACACATTAGCAGCAATGCGAAAAATCTATGCACCTTATGTGAAGGGTGACACCATGAATCTGCAGGGGGTAAATGTGATCCATCTGTTGAGCTGGAAACGGGAGCCTCCATTTTCCTATTTTAAAAAAATATTCTAATCACTTATTGCTGGTCTTCAGGACTAAATTTTTTTTAATGGGAATTTAAAAAAACAGCTCATGATGTGTAAATAAATACGAAAATTTTAATGTCTAATTTAAAATGCAATGTTCAATGAAGTAAACAATAATAAATTTAAACGTAACATCGTGCCTGCAATGCCTGAAGAGCTAGGCAGAGGAGTGTAGAACACTCCCACGTTTCACCAGTGACGTTCACGTCCCATGGAATAGGTGGTGAGCCTATTGCCATACACCGAGCACGGATCAAGACTCCCAGAGTCAATAGAGAGTCACCAGAGTCAGAGTCACCAGTAGAAATTCTAAATTAGAGAAATCCAGTAGTAGCCGTCCCGAGATAAATTTAGAGTATAAAAACACGTGGCAACAGCTACCCACATTGAATACTTCATTATAACAATAGTAATACGAATGCATTATGACAACAAAACTGTGTCACAGAACGTAACGGAATTATAACTTATAATATGAAACGAATATATTATTCCTTGTCGCAAATATATGACGTTAATAAAAATAAGAATAAGTAAGAAATATATAAGTTACCCTTTATTTTGTCAAGTCCCAAATGCAATTTCAGTGTATATGAACAGATTTATATGCACAAAAAAAACCACACCGATCGTTGCTGTCACAGACTTTATGATGAAAACATTTATACTCAAATAATAATCTTTAGCTCGCAACAATCCATGCAAAACAGGCCAAGACAATATCCAAACATCAAAGTGAAATCACAAGAAAATACACACAGTCAATATTCATTACTCATAACAGTAACGTCACTGTCATAAAGTTAAAACAAAGTTGAAAAGAAAAGAAGGGGTTATAAGTGGTACCAGCTCTAAAAAAAATTTCTCCCTAAACCTCCAACCAAAAACCCGTAAAATCCTTCCAACTACTGAGAGATTCCCTTAAAAAATATTATTATTAAATCAATTAATTAATATTATTACATAAATTACATTACTATTTATAATTAATTAATAAATAATAAAATACCATCAAATTTATCTATAAATTATCTAATATTTCAACAATTATGTCATTATCAAGTCTTTGTTTTTATAATGATACATGTTTACATTGAATAATTTTAATATTTTTGTAGATGGATGAACGATTGTGGTAAACCCACCATTCCTTTGCAGCGTAAACCGATCTACCGTCTAATAACTAAGCTTATTTTTTACAATTTTAATGGATTGAAAATGCACGTCCAACACTTGCATTTGAAATTGGTATAAGCGTGAGTGAGTGAAACATGTACTATAAGCTGCATTAAAATCATTATATAGTTAGAAGTATTTCTTCTTCTTAGCGTGTCGATGACAAACACGTTTTATAATAAGTCCTTATATGCTCTTAGAAGTATTTGACCACTGCTTATTACTTAATTGACCCCATTCAGACATAGATATAAATTCGTTGTCTAAGATTCAATAATAGTTCGATATCGGTTATTCAATATTGGTTTGATATGGCTTTAATTAATTGATCGAGTTAGAGAAAAATCTAAAAATGGCTCTAAGAATATAACACCCCTAAAGAAATCCCTTTCGACTTTTTTAACCCCTACAATTGGGGGAAAGCCTCCCAAGCTGGTAAGGCTAGGACTACGGACGCTCCGTTTAGGGTTAACAAGTTTTTATTGCGAGTAAATGTACTCTACGCTTTATGATTATAGAATACAAGAAAATACCTCGTTTCGCATGACTTGATTTCTTTGCGATTTCAAATAACTTAGTGTTAAGTTCTTTTTCGTTAAGCGAAACTATCGATTGGTGCTGAATCGATAGTTCACCAGCGCCATATGCGCTCCTTTTTAAGTCCGAACGCAACCGAACTTTAAATGCCAAGAATGTCAATGTCACTGTTGTCACCGTTAGTGTCGTGTAGTGTGTAATTAGTAATATTTCTTTTGTGAGAAACTGAGAAGCGATTTGCGTACAGGATACTATCTGACTATACACTTTGAATAAGATAATAGTTTATAAACGGTTTATGTAGATTTATGCTCCTGGATCACACCTACATTGAAAATAAGCAATAATAGCATAATGGTTAATAATTCAACCACTCTTTGGGGAGAGGGGGAAGGGGGGGAGGGGGTTCAAGCTCAGCCCAACTCAACCCTACCCGATCTAACCTAAGCTAACCTAATTAGACTCATCAATTTCCATAGATGTAAAACGTAACTCGTAAAACGTAGAAACTCGTAAAACGTAGATGTGCAATTCACTACTCTACTTGCTCCTTCGGGATTACTGACGTAATGTTACCTTTGACTTTTGTTATGGAAGTGTTCAAGAATTACCTACGTACGTAACGTAGGTAATGTAGGTATGTAATTTTTGAAGATTCCTGAAATGTAACGCACCGTAGCGTTTTTTCCCTCCCTCCCCCCAATATAACACGCCGTAACGTTTTTCTGTACCCTTCCTCACCCTCTCAAAACGTTACGTATCACCCAAATAACCATTTATACCAAAAAGTTAAAAACATCTATAGCCCAAGAACAGCTGCTGATACAATACTCCCTCTTTGGAGGTCATAATTAATTAACTTTAATAATACTTTAAACTATAGCAAAGTGCTCAGACGTATTACGGATTTAAAAGATTAACGAATACAAAATAAAAATAATATACAATGCAGTCGCGAGATTCCCCGTAAAACATAAACGAAAATGGTTGCCAACTTGGGACAACTAAATAAAAATAACGTACAATCAAGGGATTGTCCGAAACAAACGAAAAGGACAGGGCGCTATGGTGCTCACTGGGGGAGGCCTATGTCAGGCGGTGAGCTGAAACAGACCGGGGATGATGATGATGACACGAAGAGGGTTGCCATTTTGCTAAGTTAGGAGATTTATATTCCCTAGTTTTTTTAGTAATTAAAAAAAATGTTACATTAATGCGTTGTTCGATTCCTCGTCCTACCCATGTAAAGCATCTTAATGATTTACAAGACCCCCCTCCCCCCAAATTGCGTTACGTAATATTTGAACGCTCCCTAATTGAATAAACTGCGATATTTTTTAGTATTGTGTTATTTAAATTATATTTTTAATTAATGTGATTTTTGTGACTGTTTAACAATAAATGAAATTTGATTAAATGAAAATACAAATCTCTTGGAATCCATCCTCCTGCTAATATTTTAAGCTTTCAACATAAAAAAAAGTTTCAATTCAAACAATTCAAACGTATCGCATAAAATATTTATATTATATTGCAGCTTCAGTATACATATATTATTTTAAATTAAAAAATAATTGAACGAAGTAAGTAATTAGGTGTGCTCTAGAAAATTTTGAATCACAATATTTTTTCTTATTTACATAGATGTCAAGCCACTAATAAAAAAACGTAACCGTAAACCTTTGCCTACGTCAGTAAATATGACATCTGATTGGTAAATCGGAAGGTTGCTGGGTTATAGACTTATCGGGTATAGATAACTTCAAATTAGTGTAACTTTATAAATATGAATTACTTTCGAAAATTAATATTCTTTTCTGTAATATTATGTGCCATTGTAACAGTGCTAGGACACTCGCATTCGCACGATCATTCACATGAAGATGAAAATCCAGCATATAAATATAGCCGAGGTGCAAACGAAAAATTCAAAGAACAAAAAGAAAAGGTTGTTGAATCAAACTACGATTTGTATGTGAAAGCTTTAGCTTCCACTGTTTTTATTAGTATAGTGCCGTTTTTTATTCTGTTCTTTATACCAATAGACGGTAGTGTAGAAAAACAGCCATTATTAAAGATATTGTTATCTTTTGCTTCTGGCGGCCTGTTAGGTGATGCGTTTTTACACTTGATTCCCCACGCTCTTATGTCTTCTAGTAGTGGTGAAGGTGGTCACAGCCACAGCCACAGCCATTCAAGTGACAGTGACCAGGATGGGCCACATGATATCACCGTTGGCCTTGGTGTATTAGGAGGAATCATAACATTCTTAGTTGTTGAAAAATCTGTGAGGCTGTTCAATGATGGTCATGGACACTCTCATGGAGGCGATAAGAAGAAATCCGATGACAAAGTTAAGAAAGGAATGAAAAGCAAACAAAAGGAAGAAATAAAGATAGCCGGATATCTCAATCTTGCAGCAGACTTCACACACAACTTTACCGATGGTCTAGCGATTGGAGCCTCTTATATAGCAGGACAAAGTATTGGCTTAATCACTACAATTACAATTTTATTACATGAGATCCCCCATGAGATTGGAGATTTTGCTATACTGGTGCAGTCTGGATGCTCCAGGAGGAAAGCTATGATGCTGCAATTGCTTACTGCCTTCGGGGCCATATCTGGAACAATTATATCAATTTATCTTCAGGGTTCTGGAGAGGGGCTTGTATCGTCTCTTATCTTGCCATTCACTGCTGGTGGTTTCATCTACATTGCTACTGTATCAGTCATTCCTGAACTGTTAGAAGGTTCCAATAACAAGCTCTCACAATCGATAAAAGAAATATTGGCTCTGTTAGCTGGTGTATACATGATGGTTCTCATTGCACAATATGAGTAAAAAACATTCCTCATTCCATCTAAAGTTGTAAACAATTGTTTTTATAAGTAAATAATATTAAACATCACAAAAATATGTCATTTTTACTTACCCTTATACTTACATTACATTTAGATGTATTTTATACATTTCATTATATCCATGGGCTTAAAGTATTCTCAATAAATAATATTTTATCTATAGCCTAAAAATTTACTGTTCGTTTTGTCGAGTGGTTGCAAGAGCGACTGTCGATCGGGAGGTCCTGAGTTCAAATCCCAGGTTGGATGACTCGGAGTCCGAATCTGTGCCTGGTATATGGCAATTAGTGTTGAAACGGATAGTGGATTGGCTAGATACCGGATATTCGGCAAGCTACTAGGCCTGCGCGCCGGATATTCGTCCCTTTATCGCGTTACATGACGTGATCAGTTCGATTTGAATATAGGCGCGGTGAATAACAAAATTTTTGAGACTTTCAATGAAGTGGCAAATGCGTCTTCTTCTTCTTAGCGTGTCGATGACAAACACGTTTTATAATAAGTCCCTAAATGCTCTTAGCCCAGAATTTTGCC
>DWEC01000595.1:0-16216 GCA_018245735.1 Microceris miodesmiata
GTCATGACAACTTTTCGTAAGAATTTTTTCCGTCTAGCCCCCTTTCACAATGCGCGATAAGGAACTTCGTTCCAATATTTCGCTTACCTGAAATACAGCATCTTTTGGTTTAAGCGCAGGTTCGGGCGCATCAGAATCACTCTGACCAACAAGCTGAGGCTGGTGTACAAAATCAGAAGCTCGTTCTTTGATAGAGCTATAACTAAGTGATGCTAGCCATTTTAACATCTCCGCAGCTTGGGCGTCATCGGATCCCCATATCCTTGCAATTGAATAAAAGACATATCAATGGATAAGGGCGCTATGAAGTCAATATTTTCAGTTATTCGTAAAGCTTTATGTAATAGAAAACAGAGGCGAGTGAACATCTCATACCGTAAGACATATTCCTGTAAAAGATCTGGATCAACCGGGTCGACATCGCATATTGTAACCGCAGGAAATGGTACATCCCAGTTGTGAAAGTCAGTATCCAAACCTATTAAAAATTACGCAGTTTTATATTATATGTATTTATATTGTATGCTTATAAAATACTAGTTCAATTAAAACACCTGTTCAAGGTACCTGTAATAGTAGGATTTGTCTGAAACTTTTCCCATAAGCTGACAATAATTATACAAGTAGCAATTGCTCCTATTGCTGTAAAACTGAACCACATAAACCTGAAATCCAGAATTCAGTAAAATTTAAAGCATCGATAGTAATCAATGTAGAACAGCGTATAGAAATACAAATATAGGAGCCGACCGTATTGGCTTTTCCGCGAGTTGCGAAAGTTTATTTGAGAAGCTAAGTACTACTAAGTACATACTAAAGTTAAGTACATGCTAAGTAAAAATGGCTTACTTCTCACAAAAAGGTCGATCTTTTTCCGCAATGTACCGCACTCCATGGAGCGTGGAATTGTTAAAGAACTCCGTGGTTTGATGTCGCAAACTTGTCGCCAGTAGAGCCAGCCCATCCACATCTGTACCCTTTTTCTTCTTCGGTGTAGTTTGTTTTTTAAGCCTGGTTTTTAATATTTGATCTCTGTTATGTTTGGACCATGAGACACCTTGTGGATGCACTTTCATTTTGTTCACATAATAATATGAGACTAACGTTAGACTAACATGCCCATGTCCAACGCTATACTAAATCACGCAAGTGTAGATAACATCAACAAAATCGACGTGATTGCGTGTTTTGCCGTTGTTATGTCCACCTTTTTTCTTTATTTAATTTCATGGCTGACATACAAAACTATATAGAGGCTGAGTGAGATTTTATCAAGACTATTATAATATATGTATGGATAAGTTCATAATTAGTATAAAAAATATTAAATACACCTAGTAGTTTAATGGTACGTGGTAATTATTTAAACGACTCACCCTCACAACTACTCGGTTGATCACATTTATTTAGTAATTTAAGTTCTGTAAGTGCCACCGACTGGCAACCATAAGATAGAATGCTGCTCTTTTTATACTGGTACGAATCCAATATCAATCTAACAATAAAGAATTGATACGAAGAGTCAATAAATATTCTAGAATGAACTTATAATAGTTTGAAGAACTTTCAGGACTATCTATTGTATAGCGTGGTGGCCACACTCCTCCAGCCACGTTTACATGAGTGACTGGGTGACAAGATCGGGAATCCAGTTGAGAATTAGGTACAAACCAAAATCCTTTGATTATATTACAAGGCTTTACAAATAATTCTTTTATGCTTTTTATTATTCATTTATATTTGTCAGATAAAAAAGACAGTCCAGTATCATTGGCAATTTTTCTACGGATCCTCATCCTGCATCTGGCATACCTATGTACATCTTGACAGGGAACAATGTTTGTATAAATTGTTTAGTAAAATTTATTTAGTAAAAGACATTTAGATACTTCGTTATTTAATTTATTTTATTTCTCTAGTAATAATTACATGCCACTCATGCTCATTACATTTTTCTTGGACGACGGTGGCTCTTCATTGGCGGCGTCGACCGGTAGCAGCGGGTCGATCTTAATATCCAAATCTTTTAAAGCTTCATCGAGAATTTTAATCTTGCCTAATAATTTTTCGGCTTGTAGGTTATATCCGGGCTCTAGCATTTTCCCACTCGGATTCAATTTAAATAGATATTCTGCCTACAAATTAAGTATATTTTTAATACAATGATTTTGTTGCAAACGTATGCACTTCTAAGTGCTTTACATTTAAAAATCATAGTTCTATTCGAAAAACGGCAAGCACAACACTAGAAAACACTACCATGAATTATTGTATTGTATAGGCATAAATTGAAGCAGGCCGGGCAGCAGCGTCGGCGGTGCGAAAAGCCGTGCCCTGCGATCCAACCTGCATGCCCAGCGTGGAGGTTACGGGCATAAACCCCCTTTTGGGGGAGGCCTATGTCCAGCAGTGGACTAAGACAGATTGATGATGATGATGATATAAATTGAATATTAGCTCTTTAAACGATCATCAATATTCTCACCAAATCCACATAAAAATTAGGTCCCGTTATAAACGAATGACTATACGCAACTATTAAATGTTGCAATATTAATCAAGTTCTTACCAGAAAATCAATAGGATCTGCTGGACGTAATTTTGCAACCTCTAGTAGCCCAGCTGTGAGAGTGGGGAATATGTGCTGCACTAGGTAATTGCGCATTGGTTCGCCCGCAGCCGCCAACGCAGCCTCCTCCTCTTCACGCATCAACAAGTAAAGCTCCGACTATATAATAACAAATCTCAACATGAAACATGTGAAGATAATTGAAAGAATGAGTCAATATTTATATGGTTTTTAATATATCGAAGTAACCCCAGCGTCTAATCATAACCTCAAAGTCGTATCAGTTAAGAGATTCGCGGAAATACCTATAATATTTATCGCTGGAAAATAAGTGGTCGAACAGGAGACGTCAAGGCCTTTTCCAATTTGGCAAGAGGGTATTCTAATCATGGCAGTAGATAGTGTGTATAATTCTAACATTATTTTACTTCCTTACATACAGGTACACACTTGGACCCAAAATCCAATGTAGGTAATCATTCAGTTTCATTACCCAATATTCCATTTTCTCTTCTCGTTCTTCTTTCATTTTCTTCTCCAACTCCTCCATGGCTTTTGCCTCTTTAGCTTTAAGTGTTTCAAAATCTTTCTTTTCCTTATGTTCCGCTGCTTCTATTAATGCTGTTAAAATAAAACCGTGTCTATCGATAAAAAGTAACATACACCAGTGTTTTAAAAGAAAAATTGAGAATTAAGCTTATGGTCGACTCTGAAAAAATACTAAGTTCTAATGAAAAACAAACAACTCATAACAGGGTAAAAAGGTCTGAAAAGGGCGAATCAAACACTTAATATGTTTGTATTGAAACTCCTTTCCTGAGGCCGAAAAGTTTTCCAGGGTTATGAAAATCTAAAATCGCACGAAGAGTATGGCGAAAAGGTCGTCAGCGCCCTGGAGCACACGTGATTTATACGTTCGACTGAATTGCAGTGGATGGCAAAAATTCACTTACGAATAATTTGTTTTTTTCCGTTATGTGATGACGATGTGATGAGATGAAAATAGTGTTCGCACTATGATCATACAATTAATATTGATATATTGGATTGGTTCTTATTAGGTGGGCATTAAATAACTATATTATTGTACAATCGTATCGTACCTACCTATATTTGAACACCCTTCTACAATACCTATCTTAATACATGCAACTTACCAACAAGTTTTCCATATCGACATGGACGTCCCATACGTAAAGCTACGGCGGCGTACGTGCCATTCATTGCATAATCCAGGTGGTCTTTCACCGACACCACCAGAGGGTGGATGTCTAATTCATCGAAGAAGTTTAGTGGCGTTATATCAGGAGAATTGCCAGCTCTGAACTCACTCAAACGCTTGAGCACAGTCTCTTCATCCAAACGCGTATCACCTTCTGGCTGACGCATGGCTTTCTCACAAATAAAGTCATCAGTTGCCTCTAATGAAACTACTAAATCTGAAATATATGTAAGATTCTAGTACAAGTGCATCGATATCAATCGATATCGATATCTAAGACATTAACAAATTTTATGATTGAAAGCTAACCAGGAAGAATCTTTCTTAAAACGTTTGTGTACAAGTCGACGTCTTCGTCAAATTGGTCTTCTTCGTTTTCTTCTTCAACCTCAGAATCTTGTTCTTCACCTTTATCAAATACTAAAACAAAATACAATATTAAGAATTTTTACTGAAAGTTGCACTGAAAATGACAGACTATGTAATACATTATTCTTACAAGTAGCGCACTGCCCAAGGTTCGTCGGATAACCATCCAGCACCCAACCTCTGTTTAAAGCTTCACGAGTTAACATTCTTTGACGTAAATAGCTAAAAATGGAGAAGAGCCCTCGGGTAATAAGAGGATGAAATATATATACAATAGTTAACAGAAGATACAAACATATATTAAAGGCAAAGAACATTGGGAGTAATAAAAATATTTATTAAAATACCCCATCATGTCATCGTCTGTAAGTGGTCGGCCTGAACGTAAAATAGCCAGGGTCTGTCGCGCTGTTTCTCTCACCCCTTCCTCTTCGCCGAGATCATCATCATCACCATCAGGATTTTCATCTTCCTCTGCAGTAGGCATCCCAAGTGCAGTGGTTTCACCTGCATCCCAGTGGCTTACACGCCAAGCCTGAGTAGGTACGAAATATTTCTGACTTGCCAGAACGTTTTCCAAATGCAAAAATTATTAATAAAAATAAATGTTAAATTTGACTTCAGTTTAATTTACAATTAAACTTTGTATAAATATAGCAGAAGATTCTCTTGCATTAATCTGCAATAGTAGACAATGTAGTACTGAGAATAGTGGATGACTTTGTATATCTTGGATTTGCCAGGGATGTTTGGTGCATTGGTGATACAGAGTGATTATTTGTTGTAAATAGTGTGACCGTAGCTTTAGATAAGCTACTGAGTTGCCAATATTTAAGTCAAAGAGCTCGGTTGGCTATGCGCAACTTCCTGCTTACTCCCAAAACTAAAGAATGGAAGCGATTTGGATGTTAATGTATGAAAGTGAAGATGGATCAGTCTTAATGTCCGCAATCTTGACCAAAAAGTCAGATACCGGGTGCTGGAGAAGTCAGATTCTTTGAAAGCAGTGTGTATGCATTTGATCTGACGTTTTTCATCTCTCTTTTGTTATGAAGGAAGAACGTCAGATCTGTTAGAATACAGATAATAGACACTCCGCGTAGTGATATAAAGATACTTTAATGAATTACAGGTAAAAGGTTATACTAAAACAACCAGAATTTTAAAGATTATTACAGGTAAAAGGTTATACTAAAACAACCAGAATTTTAAAGATTAATATACATAGTTTATTTTAGTTTAGTTGATTACCTCGTTGGTCGAGTGGTTGCAAGGGGGACTGCCGATCGGGAGGTCCTGGATTCAAATCCCGGGTCGGGTACTATAGGATTTTTCTAATTTATAATTTCTATTAGTGACCTTGCATCTGGATATTTCATGGGACTTAAACTTAACTGGTGAAATGTGAAAATATACCACGCCCCTCTGCTTACCCCTTCAGGGATTACAGGCGTGATGTTACGTTCTTTTGAAATAGCTTATATTTGTAATAATGTCAAGTAGTCTAAAAATACTAACCAAATCTTCCATAATGTCTTGGGCTACACAATTTGGAGAAATGTATATCAGACCGTACGACTCGCAAATTAATTTAGACAGAGTAGTTTTCCCTACGATGGGAGGGCCGTACACAAGCACCTAAAATGTAATAGCAATCAATGATGTAAAACAAACATCTAAATATAAAGCCACTAAATACTACAGAATGTAAAGAGTTGTACTTTAAAAGGTTTCAACCCCCTCTCCTTCTTAAACTCTTTCATAAGTAACGGTACATTCTCTGCGAAGGTAAGTTCGGAAACCCACTGCAAGCCCATCGTCTCCACTATGAAGGTCGGTTCCATGTTAAGGTTTAATGTCATTAAATCGTAAATTCTTTGCTACAAAAATAAATTAACGAATGAAGTAATCAAATTATTACAGTATTTATTTTTCATTTTTTGTACAACGAACTTGAGCTCACGTCAATTTCCGATATCAAAAAAGCATCTTCGGGCGGTATGCATTTAAACATTCCAGATCCTACTTTTCTACCTAAAGATTTTATAATCTGCAATATAAAATATACAACTTGGTATCAAAATTCAAATAAAAAAACACAGAAACAACTTCTTAAAACCGTACGACCTCTCTTTGTTTCGTCACATTCTGTTCAACGGCTAGAATGTACAGCTTCTTTGGAAAATCCGTTGCTAGATTGTAGATAATTCTGAAAAATCACGTATATATTTAAAAAAATAGTAATAACGCAATGTATAGATCCATTGTCTGAAGACAACGTTACTCACTGGGCTAGGTCCTGGACGTTAATGAGTGGCACAACGTTGTTCCCGCGGCCGAATATCGGAAGAAGTCTTTCACATTCCCACGCCTTTTGAAACCAGTAAAACAACACATCTTCTCGACCTCCATATGTTACTCCAGTTGCTACAACTATAGCTCTAAAACACGTCCTTATGGTAGTTATTAAGAATTTAATAAATGTATAAGCACGCTCATTGGGGGAGGCCTATGTCCAGCAGTGTACTGAAACAGGCCGGTGATGATGATGACGATGATGAGCACGCGACGATCGTGTTTAGAAGGAGCACGACAGTCTGTAAGTAAAGCGATATAAACATGGTGTAATGATATAATAATACTTATTTATAAGAAATCTATATATAAGATATAGATTCCTTAAGACATCTGTATTGATCGGGGATAGTAGTTGTATGAATTGTACAGACGTTATTATTATTTGAAGGTATTTTGAAATATATATGAGTACTGCCAGTGACACGCTCCAAAAATTAAGAATAACGGGCTCAACCGGTTCGAATATCGATGCAACAGAGGTAATAATAATATGTCACGATTTTAGTATGTTAGAGCTCGATCACCGCACCCGATGTCTTGCTTGTGTGCCCTGGCGATGGCGATGACCTCGTTCTCTACATCATAATGCAATTTATAATTCGGATGCGGTTTTCTTTTGCGAAAATCCGTCTCAATAAACGGCATGTCTGGTGTATCCTTAAAGTACAATCTTAGTAGTAGTCTTTTTACTTTATTAAATACGTGATTGGAATATTCTGCATGTTAAGTAATTTAGGTAAACAAACTAGGAATGAAATCACATCTCATTAACAAATGGCTTAAGTATTTACCGGGTCTAATGGCTTAGTGGAGGCCCACGTCATAACAGTAGATATCAAAATTAGGTAACGTCTTTGGGGACTGTTAGGTACATTTTCGTAGTCGTCGTCGCCTGACGCCGCTCGGACGAGAGCTTGTTGAGTCAGCAGGTCTTTCAAAACTGGAAATTTTCGCGAACTTTTTAATGCTTATTGTCTCAAAAAGCAAATGTAGGTACACCACAAGATCGGGAATGTGTTTTTCGGTATACGACGTGTTCTTAAACGTTAATATCACATCATAACTTACGTTTCATATAATCCATAACTGTCGTTAATTCATCTTTGTCGCAACTAATATCAAATATTACGGTTCCACACGTGAGCATGTGGGGCAAGCATTCCGATTTGCCAACGATCTTGGCGACATTATCGATGCTTTTAACCTTCGGATCGGTAACGGTGCCTGCCATCAATAATTTAATAACTTAATAGACATATGTCGATGTTCAATTATACGGCTTATATACGAAAAACGTCGCATAATCGTTCGGTAATTTACTAGTATTAACTTTTTATCGCTAACATCTAACTACAACGTACGTACATACATACAAGTGTTGGAATGTAGGTTATCTACTTTTCTATTGTTTGATTTGTTGTTATTTTTTGTTTATAACCAGATTATCGGCTTTTCTAATTTGTTTATATACATAGTTCGTGGTGATTGTATGATGTTACCTATGATCTCATAGGATTGTTTAGGTGCTGGCGGCGCCAACATATCCGCATCTTCTGCCAAGATACTTTGCAACGAAGGCTCTGTGGGCTCCGCATTTTTCTCTAATATTTTCACGATGTTCTTTAGTATAAACTGTCCATGATAAGAATCAAGATTGTTGATAAAATAACGTTTAAACGAGAATACATTGCTTAGCTGTGAAGAAGACTTGTCCGATGATATTCTCTCGGCAGACTTTCGGATGTTCATCATCTTTAGGCAAGTTTTATATTACGTGCGGTGCTGAAATCACGATGTCAAATTATTTTGTCAATTTTAAACAGCTTTCTTTCCATTGTCGCTTAATTTGCTTTTAATTTTGACACGCTTTATATAAGCTTCACCTGTATGTGTGCTTGCTTATTACACGGAACTTGGATGATAACAAAAACGCACATACAATTAATTAAATATTATATTTAATGTCCAAAAATATATAAAATCGAGCATATACTCAAAAACATCTTAAGCCTTAACAAATAATATAAATGGAAAAAATAATGATGAGTTTAAAATAAGTCACTCATAATAGAACATTAAACAATGACTTTAATAAAGATTCTCAATAACTAATAAAATATAATGCTGGTCCCATTTCAAAATCCAATTTTCATATACGAGTAACTATATACTTAAATATCGATTGAAATCGATCGGTCTGTGATGGTTCAAGGTACCTATATAATTTCCCGAAAAAAGGGTTTTATACGTTTACAAATGTATTACTTAGTCACTAATTGAACAATTTAACAAACAAAACAGTCATAGAGTGTATAATTACTTAAAATTTGTCATCGAGAGGAAAAATCAATTTTGATTCTTCATTGGCGTTAATGACGTGCGTAATAGTATGCTCACAATAGAACTACTAATTAAAAATTAGTAACGGCTTTACCTTAGCAATCTTACTGTTAAAGCAACCAGTCAGTTAAGAGACAATTTGTATTCTAAAAAAATAAAAAAAACTTCTAAGGTGTGTGAAGTCTGCCAACTTGCACTTGGCCATCGTGGCAGACTAAGGCCTTAACCCTCAGGCCTAAGGCCTTAAGTCCCAATATGAGAGGAGACCTATATTCCAACAATGCAATTATAATGGGTCGATTTTTTTTAAATATTCTACATTAACTTTTATAGGTAGCTTAACAGATTATCTGCTAATGGAAAAATGTATTAAGTACATTAGGGTTTTTGACTTTGCAAGTGGCATATTTATACCGATTTTCCAAATCACACAGCATTTCATTCTAATAATATACTCAGATTCAAACGTGTATATAATATAATATTTTCAACTTCACTTAAAATCCATATATGATTATCTAAATTACACGATCTAGAAATGCCTATTATTTAAAATAAATTTAATCATAAGGCCGCTGACGTCAGTACTCGAATATTCAAGTAATATAAAGAAATCATATCTACTTTAATACAATTAGGTTTATTGACATGCAACAAAATTTGTCCTACAAATTATTGCAAAACGTAAACATGTAAGTAAAATTCGACTGAATAGCTTCATATAATAAATTATTCCCTAAATCAATATAAATTCCTAAGCCAATTAATAAATAACTAATATAATAATTAGTTAGTAATTATTGATTAATAACGTTACATTTTACTGAACAAACAACTGCGGCAGCCGGAGATAGGGGACGAGTTTTTGATGGCAAATTGCGCATTAAGCGTGCTATATCAGTATTTCGGCTCTAAGATGACACTAATTCATCATTTTTTAATTGTTCTAACTATCATCGTCGAACTATTTAATGATAGAAACAAAGTTATACGAATACTAATATTGTCATGAAAATTTGTAGCTTGTTTTCTATTATTACCCAATCTAAGGATTTGGACATTTTTTTAAAAGGTATATAGTTTTATTGATTACCTATTATATTTTAAGGCACTAATATGAAGTATGAAAATATGAAGATAAAATTCACTTTTTAAAATATTTTCTACGGAAAAATTTAAAAGGCAGATAGATGTAATTCCTTTACAAAAACTGTCCAAAAGTGCTTATATAGATATAAATAATTTAAAATCCTATAGATCGTACAAAGCTACGCAACTTCTTGAATTGAACAATATGACATTTAGCCTATAGAAAACATAATAATAATTCAAGTCTTATATCGGAATTAATACAACAGTTAACATAATTACTAATACGAGACAACGTTTAGACTATATAATTATGTTATTTATTGTAGCTTTTATTCTGCATTTTAATGAGTAACAATGGCACCTGAATATTTTATTGACGTTCTAATACTGACAAAATTGTACTACACTACAACGATATATACGAGATATACTTACGGTTATAAAATTTTGAAAAAATATTCGATATGATAAGAGGACGGCTTTGTTAGGGACTGTTTAAGCTAGCTCCTTTAAGTACACAGTTGACTATAGGTTTGACTATAAATACCTACACGATCGATAAACATTTCAATACATATAAATGCGACTCGGCAACAATTAGATGTATATTTAATAGTAAGTACATATATTAACAATTATAAAATTGATTAATGTGTTATTAAAAACCTAATGTATTATCATTTCAGGGAAAAATCTTATAGGTTTTTCATTTTGTCATTTTCATATGCATAAAAAGTAGCTAATCTTACCGCTATAAAATAAAGCACCTACACCACATCACTACAAATGTAGAACCGAGTACAAGTCAGTTTTAAGTCGCCACACACGGAGCTATAATATATATTTTAGCGGTCATTAACTGCGCAATATGTATTACTATACCGAGCTAGGTCTTGCTATATCTGTCCATATATATTGAAAACGTAAGGAAGAGATTATAATATATGTAAGATCTACTATAGGTACGCGTGCGTTCACTCGAGCGTTGCTATAGAAAATACATTGTAATAATTGTCATATGCTTTGCCATAATATATATTATAGATGCGTCTGTAACAACCTTACCCCGATCATAATATTTTCATAGTCATCATTGGGCAATTCATTGTAACAAATATCTGTAAAATAATGCCTGATTCCAACATGTTTTTCTAGGAGTTTACCCTTTTTGATACACTCGGTCGTCATCCTTGTGACTCCGTAGTATATACTACATGATATTTTTGTAAGTACTTGTCACCAACTGCGCACTCAAACAATGCTTTCACATTGTTACGAGTCGTGTATTGTAATATCGTTTGGTCATTAATACGATATATTATACATTTAGATGGTGGAGTTGACAAACAGGAGGGGCAATGTCTTCTTCCAATGCCTGTTTAAGGGACAGTTACATTTTATGACATAACATGACCCCGGAACCAAGACTTGTACAGCGGTCTTGCGGCTTTCTTATACATGAACCATTATAAATATATAGTCACGGTCATATTTTATTTTCGAAGAATACAAAATCATTACTTCACAATGGAATGCAAATTGGAATGTTATTTTGTTTCAACGATTTAATAATCGATATCGTCTCACTTGTAACACGACTTATACAGGTACAAAAACATTTTTAATTTGTTATATTGGTCTTAAAACAATTACTACTCGTAACAAAAATAAACATAAAAATAAAATTTCATTATTTTAATAAAACATATTCTAAATTATGAGAACGTCTAGCAGCAGTTCATGATTGAATAATGGCAGGTTTGTTGGGAAATAACAGTCTCGCTTTAGGTTTCCTCCGAAACTTTAAAAGCGAAACAATTTCATTTCCTTTACACATAATTCCTAATATTACACTTAAAGGCACTGTTCTCGCTAATGTAAGAAAATTATTAACGCTTTCAATATGTCCTTACAAGAGCGGTAAGTTCTATTATATAAAATTTAAGCACCAATTCTTTTTCACTTCATATCTTTAAAATGAAAGAAAATCTTCATATGTTCCATAATTTGATAATGTCAGGCTGCAAATGCTACTAGAGTTGAGTCGTAATTACAGATTTACGGTGAATTATAGTAATTTCTTTTTCCCCGATGCCTGATGGGGAGCTCGGTTCGGATGTAACTAACCAAGGTGAAAGAGATGATATCGGCTGCGATTTTGGAGTTATTTCTTCTTTTCTTTCTACTGGTTGAGGAGCAGTTATCTTTGTCTGAGCCCGTGGTGGTTCCACAACTACTATTGAGACATACTGGGAATTAGATGGATTATTCTCATTAAGGATTTTTGGTGATGGTGTAGACGGTATCGCTAGATTAATGTTTGTCGATTCGTTTACTATTTTCACTTCATTTTCCCGAGCTTTTAATATATTGTTACATTTCAATTGGCCAGGAGGTAAGTTCTTTGTGGAGGGCAAGTAACATTTACTTTGATTGTTGGGTATTTCCTTATCGACTACAGAATCGATTTGGTCTCTCTTCGCTTCATTTTTTGAGTCATCGTTATTAAGTTTCTCCTTAACCAAGCTCATGAGCAAATCATTAAGTGGATTAAATTCTGCAGAAGGTGAGCAATTGCATGATGGTTTGTTGATCACAAGTTGTGTTAAATTATTCTTCTTCTCTTCAGCAGGTTTTTCCATTTTAAACAATACCTTATTGCTGATAGCGTCATCCTTTGATATTAGCACTTCAACTGGTGGATCATCATGTAACAAGTTTTTCACAGAAGTCTCTCCAATTTCTGATGTTTTGTTATCACTGTCTAGCAGAGATGATTTTTGTGACTTGGCACTGCTCTTTCTAGATAGGGTATCAAGAGAAGATTCGGGAACCAGCATTGCAGTATCAGCAGACGTACTTGGCACCTCATGAGATGCTTCCGATTGTTGTGGAGTTTCTGTCTTAGTTGAGGAATTCTGTTTCTCGCGTTCTCTTAAAACGTGACTTTGCCGACGAGCAAACCGTTGGCTTGGCCTTCTTTCAAATTGAACAGTTCGGCGGGCACGATTTTGTTGCGTTGTCTGGTATTCTGTTTTACCAGAGTATTGGAATCTTGATCCCATTCGGAAAAAGTTTTGTCTTGCCGACGGCCCTTTAACGGGAGCTCTTAAACGGAAGAAAGTATGATGTTCTACTGCACATTTCCAAAGATGCTTACAAGCTTTCTCGTTATGTAAACGAAACACAAACGTATGTTCTTGTTCACGCCCTTGATCATCATCCTCCACCACAACTAATGTCAGTTTTTTTTTCTTGAAATCCAGTTTGCTAATTTTTGGCCAGAAGAATAAGCCAATCTTTTGAGGACCTTCAAATACCAATATACCAGTGGGAGTCAAACCTAAATGGTATTCACAGCCATCTTTCCCAAGAACAATATGCATGTCAACTCCATACATTTCAAGCCATTTAGCTTTGTTTAAATAGTTCACTTCTGCTTGAGCAGGTGTCAAACCCTTGTATTTTTTAAACTCCTCCAAAATCTCAATTTCCATCTCCTCAGTCTGATTTGGAACAAATCTGAATTCCGACACTGTAGCAGGTGTGTGTATAGTTTCATCAAAATCACCTAATTCTGATTGCAGAGCCAAAGCTGCTAACTCTACAGCTGTTGAATGAGGACATTCCAGTTTGCTTTCTAAAATATCTTTTTTAAGTTGCAAAAAGAATTGATATCTGGTCAATTCTTCTCTTAAGTTATTTGGCTCTGATGAATAAAATTTGACTTTTAATCTTAATGTGTATGGTGGTCCAATTTTTACTTGCTTTTTAATAGTTTTTGTGGGATCAAGCCAATGCTTTACATTGTTAGTATCTGTGAATTGAAGACCAAAGTAGTCTTTTTCAATGAGATCCAAAGAATAAAAAACCTGTTCATAGAGATCTGCAGCACTAGCTTTTTTAGACAAATTAATGGATAAATCAGTTTCATCAAGAAGCATTACCTTGCATTGAATCAAGTTTTTATTGCTTGTTGACTTTTGATTCTGTTTGTTTCGATTTTGGCTCGAAGAGCGACCTCTTCGGCTGAGGAAGCGCAGCATTTTCACCCCCAATGTAGCCCTGTATAATAAAATGACATATTTGATATACAAGTAATATTTTTAACTGCCTCATTGATCGAGTGGTTGCAAAGCAAGACTGCTGATTGAGAGGACCTGGCTTGAATTCTCTAACTTAGATATTCTAGTTTTTAGTACAAATATCTAGTTATGGTTCAGACACTGGCTAAGTGCTGGGTGTGTGGCAATACTCACCACCTATTCCATGGGAAGTAAAATGTAACTAGTGATGTTAGGGATTATCACTCTGGGGATTACAGGTGTGATGTTACCTTTAAGTTTTATTTTACTATTTATCTATCATAAAAATTACATAAAACATACAGTTAAATATGCAAAAAGTAGAAAAATTTTGTAAAGCTGTACTTTCTGGAACAGCCTTGTTTCTATGTTAAAATAATAAAAATATAATAATAATGATTGACTCATTTATCATTCCATTGATGGAATATGGTTCTCCTCATTTAGAGAGGGTTAAGGCCATAGTCTGCCACGCTGCCCAAGTACGCAATGACACACTTTATATGCCTTACATTTTTTTGTTATTCTCTCTCTCGAACTCTTAACCACAAGGCTATCATCACTGCTGTCACTCAGATATTGAATATAACATACTTAGTAGTTGTGCAGCATATGATAATCTGGTAAAAATTATTGCTCAATGAGACAACTACAACTGTAACTAGGCTAGCATAAAAGCTTATTGAACTGAATTATTACAAGATATGAAGACTATGAAATTAGATGTGAGAAATGCCAGAAAATTGTATTTCAATATATAATCATTTAAATATAACTATACATTTTTTTAATCTTTTTATCATGCTACAGTTGAACACAGGCGTTCTCTCAGATTATTAGATTTACAGCCATCATTTTATTACTAAAATGTAATTAATACAAAGATATGAAACAAATATTTATGTATGTCAATTAAATTAATGACGAATTTAAATCACTTAGGTGTTCATACACAATCATGGAGCCAGTTAATAAAAATGTATTTCTTAATTGATTTCTATGTATTTTATTTCAAGACGGGAGACAAAACCCATGTAGACATGGCAATGTATGTATATTCAATATCCTACATCGGCAACTGTTCTATTATCTAAAATGTTATCAAAACAGTCACATCTCACCCTCAGAAGGCTTTACAGCATGTCTGTCAGTATTTTAACTATTCGGACTACTAAGATTCAAGTGACACTTACATATTATATAGGCCGACAGAATTTTTATATTAATTTAATAATACACGGAAGTAATGCACATTACGGCTGTGCAATATAAACTACAGTTCTAAATATAGTTTTTATTCAATAATCTAAAGAAACCTCACAAATGTATAACTATAAATAGCTCGAGTCTATTGAAGTGTTTCTAAGTTCATAGGTAATCAATGTTGCAATCGGTTAATGTCACGTTAAGTTTGGATAAACGAAGTAGGCACCTCCCACTTTGAATGTAAGCAATAGTGTAACTAGGTAATGTTTCTGTAGCCAAAATATTTGTTCACTGAAATAAAAAAAACTAAATGTAAATTTACTCATTCATATTTACCAAATATACGTAGGTTACAATTGCGATTGCAATTACTCTCCAAAACAAGTAAAAATGCGACCACTTCACAGCACTTCACGTCTTAATATGGAAATCACAGAAACAGAATAGAAATAGAGAACATAAAATGACATTATGCACACAGATAGAAAATAATCTACTAAATGAGGAAACGTTTACATTATTTAATTTAGCAATACCTAAATCGAAATTCTATCTCTATAATAAAATGCACCTTCTATTAGTTAACAAGTAACTTGTACCGATATGCGTTAGTTATCAAGAGGTAAATTAAACATGAAACGCGGTTTTGCAAGCATATTAAATAATAGGATTTAAATAAAAAACCCCTTAATTTAGCAATATAGAACAGATATTACACTTATGCAACGACTCAAGGTATAAAATGTTGAGTACAAATTATCGAATTAACTTCCCTTATTCATTACCGAAAAAAATTACGATAATAAAATTACATACTATTGACAAATTATTTTGTCGAATTCATTGTCCTGCCTTCTGAATTCCTATATGCAACATATTCTCTGTTATAATAATAAAATAATAATAAAAATAATAATCGACCCATTATAATTCCACTGCTGGAATATGGGTCTCCTCCCATATTGAGAGGGTTAA